>JBBPLD010000050.1:0-124099 GCA_038089555.1 Chalciporus chontae | reverse complement strand
GTCACGTGACTAGATCTTGATAAGATAAGATAAGAAAAAGAAAGAGAAAACGACTGAGTCAAAAGTGAAAAGAGTTCGTAGTGAAGTATAGGCATGATTAGGATAAGAGAAGAGAGCGTTCGTAACAGTGGGGTGACATGAACCTCTAATTCCATGGTCTCTTCAAAGGGATCACCTTTGAGAAAGATAGACCACAAAGGAACAGACTTGTCAAAGGTGTTGTGTGCTGTGACATCTAGAGCCATGGTGTTTCCAACACAATCTGGAGATGGATAGATCCGCTGTGCAAAGAATCTGTCTAGATTAGAGGATTGATCCTTAATAGCCTGGATAAACCCCCTCCATACTTCATCTGAAAGACAAAATGGAAGGATATGTGCCACATGCAAACAAATACTGTTTGTTAAGACACAAAAGTGACTGTCCCTGAGAAGAGTGTCTTGAACAACCTGTTGACTCTGGAGGATAGAGTTAACTTCCAGTTATATGATTGAAGGATATCACATACTCTCTCAGATTGATTTCTTGATGAATTCCTGGCCCAACCTTTGAGAGAAATCACATCTGGGAGCCAATCTTGAATCTTGAATGAGCATTACTCTCAGGTGTGAGTAAAGTATTGTACTTACCTGGGGTGTGAAGATATATATGATGTGCATGGCTGGCAATGGTACCTGTATATTCCATTGAATCAGCCTGTTCAGTTTCTCTCAGAACAAACTGTTTCTCCTTTGCAAGGAGAAGGCCAGAGTTCTGAGGTGGGATGATGACAGCATGGGCATAAGTCAATGCCCTTGTCAAGTCTTCATATGTTTGGACAGGAAGTGCCCTGATTTGGTAGGACAAAATGACCTTGGAAATAGAGACAGAGGTAATTGTAACTCTGGGAACAGGTGGGGCCATGATGAGAATGATGGTGGTAAAGGGTTAACGGGGCAAAGATGTGAAGTGGCTGAAATTGTGAAACCTGACCTAAGCTACTCCTCGGCGTGAGCTCAAGCAATTGAAAAAGGAGGCACTAAAGATAGAAATGGGAATTTCAGGGAAAGTGCTGTATGAAGGTGTTCTGGTCCAATCAGAGCCTCCTTGTGAAGGCCTCCAAAAGTTGTCAGGCAATAACATTGCAAGACTGCTCTGGCTGATGTAGCTCAGTGCATAGCCCAAATTGTGTGGCATGTTCAGGACATAGTAAAACCACTGGGAAAAGTCAGGGTTTGATCTGATATTGTACTAAGACTGCCATGCGCATAAATTGAACACTGTCATCTTGTGGTGCTCTTCACAGCTTGGTTGATGTATATCCAGATGAGAGAGGATAATCCATCAATTCTATGTTCTATGTACTGTGCTATATGATGTAGTGAAACCTGTGAATTACATTACAGATAGATATATATTGAGTGACGAAGTCGAGACGAGTAATAAACATGCGGCAGATATGATCAGGGGACTCGGACGAATGTGTGCGTCAAGTATAACATGAAGAGAACATGGAGCTGGAGAGCGGATGACAGGAACCAAGCGGCGATGCGGCGCATGAACGAGAGTGGGAGAATGACCAGACGATCTCCCCGATTACGAGAAGAAATATTGCGACTTCCTGATCGTCTCTACCTCGAAGCTACCCTTCTCCGGGTGAGGAGGGATCAAGTCGCCAAGTTTGATGAACTTGTTTTTGAAAGCGGGAACCTCCTCATTGTCCTCATCGTGTTCCTCGACGTCCTCTCGTTTCACCTCTACGGGACTCACAAGGCAGAATAATGGACAGTACATATCCATCCGAGAGAGCACTATTCTCACTCGAAGTACCTGAGCTTGCACCACCTCGAGGGTACTCGCGCTACGCAAACGGCATCGCTATCAGCGTCTGGATAATTGAAGGTTGTACTTACAACTTAGTTTTGTGTGCTTTGACCTGCACCGAGCCGGGTTTATAGTTGTGCTTCGAAAGTGGAGATGCCTTGTTAAAGTAAGCGTTGAAAACCATGCAACGTGACGTAACTCAACCATACTTACCGTGATACCAACCTACGAATAGGAAGCTGAGAGTCGACGCCTACCAGCAGTTGAAGCTATCCGAGCTGCTTGGCTCAGATGATTATCTTTGTGATCGTAATCGGAAGCCTGAGAAGTAACGTTCCCCGTCCTACAGCCAATGAACGAATGGAGAAAGGACCTAGTCTGGTGACTGGAGTGCATCAAAAGGATCCCTGGCATGTGATAGATCAGATCATGTTGCATACTAGAAGTCAAATATATCTACCGTCCACAACAGCTCCACGGGGGACGGGGGTATTTCGACTGAGGTTGAGAGTCTAGTGGAGAAGGAACAACAATGGTCTGCCTAGAGGGAGACGAGGTGTCACTCGGAGAACCCCATGGGAAACCTGAAACCGTGACATAATTCTGCCTGGACGAACATAACTGCCTGGACTTCGCGAAGCGAGGCACGGCGGTGCAGGACAATCGTGCTCCAGTGGGCGTCGAGGGGAAGCTAAACAATAAGTACGTCGATCCCAGTCGACCATTACCCAAAGGATACATTGAGAACGAGCCCATCAGGGGCCACCCACATCCCAAACTTCCCCTCACATTCCACAACCTCGGTGTCTGAAAGCTCAGGCTTCTTCCGTCTAGGATCTCTGACTCTGGACGACATCAGCAGCGCGCGGGCGGGCATGACACGGAGATAGTGAAAACCGAACAAATTACTATTAAGCAAAGTTTAAGCAACAAGGGTCCAACATCAACTAATATCAAAAGAAACTCAATCATACGTAGAATGATAAATTGTCGGGATATATCCATCGTTCTGCTGATCCGAACATAGCTCCGTTCCAAGTGAAGGGACGACTGATCAAGACAATCAAGGCTTAGTTCCGGCGGAATTTGGACAAAAAGCCGCTCTTGGGACTCGTACTGGGAGTCGCAGCGGACATGCGGTTACGTCGGCGACCACAGCAGACCGTAAGACCACCCAAGACCAGGAGTATCATCGAGGCAAAGGTCAACCAGAAGCCTTGTGAAGGATGCGTCAGCTAGGTATATTCGTCTTATACTACGTGTGAGAGTTACGAACCTGGAGCGGTGACGGTCTGGCTGCCAAATCCGAGGTTGCCCATCTGGTTCTTGAAATATGCATAGAGGGCGATGTCGATTGCGAACGCTACGAGGGTGAGGAGAGCGGCGAGGAAGGATGTGAGAGAGGCAATGAGCGTGACGGTGATGTGCTGCGAGAATGAGGAGAGCAAGGCAAGGAAGGAAACACCGCAAGCTGTTGAAGAATAGTATATCACGTGATTAGAAGAGGGGATCAGGGGCTAGAAGTTGGAGTAGACGTACCAACGGGGTGAATTGCCAGACCGAGCGTCCATGACGAACCGATATAGACCGAGTTATTCGCGCCGTTTTGAATGGTAAGCGAATAACCATGTCCTACAGACAATATGAGCGATTATAGGCAAGTGAGGAACTAGGGTGAATCACTTACCGGCGTCATTGCAGACCATGTTGCCGTTGAGCGCGGTATAACAATAAGCCCTGTTGACAGGTGGTCAGACTCGGACGGAAAGCTTCGTGAGATGGAGAGAGCACATACCAGATGCCCAACTAGTGCGCCACACGGCCAATAACGCGTCATTTGCTGAGCGACGCACAGGTTAACGGAAGAACTCACTCTCAATTGTGACATTGGTTGATCCCCTGATACCTCGACGGTGCCATTAGTGGACACCCGTGCTATGTCCATCGCTGAGAGGTACGGGAGTGACACCGACACGATGAAGAGTAGGACGAATGCAGAGAAGATGAAGAAGATGGCGGGGATGCAGAATGCTCGAGACATTGTGAGTGGCCGTTTGACTAGTAACTGCGAGGACGACGTCGGGGATGGAGGGGAGACAAGCAACCTCGAGGTGACGAAAAGGCCATGCTTTTTAAGCTAAAATTGACGACCAAGCGCGAAATCGCTTCATTTTGGCTAAATCGGCATAGCCCACTTCCATCCCTGCGGTATTGAGTCCGCGTCAGGTCATGAAGAACGTCTCGCCCCAAATCCAGTCACTTGACAAAACGTTCTCCACGATGACCATTCCTTGAATCGAAAACAGTGTTTGAATCGGGTTAGCCATCTCTCTTCTCTGGGTAAAGTTCGCCTTGCCACTCATAGCCGACGTCATATTGGTGTCGTTCAGCCACGGAGCCAGTTGCTCTTAGGTGTTTCAGGCGAAAACCGTTCGCAAATCGCTCTTGCACCTGCCAAAACACGAACCAGTCTTCAAGTTATGATTCGGAGCCTTGTGTCATATCCGAGTCAGAGGCTGTGGTCCAATTTGGAGCTTGGAGCGACGGGTGCAGTTGACACGAAGGGAAGCCAACAGAGCAAATTGGTCTCCCTATACTTGGCAAGCCTTTTTAGTTGCGAGAGGCAACTTGAAGTATCCGATTGCCCACAGATTTCAAGTTAACAGAGATCTCCCGCTGACAGAACAATTGCAATACGGACTCCAGATCATTCTTCAAGAAGTAAAACATGTCAAGACAACTGTAAACTCGATCTTGCAACGGAACTGTACGGTCCACCGACAGCCTTCCATTCCATTGGATTCGTGGAATGATGTCATTCTTCTATTCTTAATCTTGGTGCAAAGTCAGCTAATTTCTTCCAAAACTACCCAGTCTCTCGACTTTCGAGCAGCATGTGGTCGGAGGTCAGAAGAAGAATATGAACCAGGATCGTTCAAGGTCCTACCAGAACACGAGCAGGAGCCAGTGCCAGATGTAAAGAGTCTGGCACCAGAGCGCACTTCGGACCCCCCTCGTCTCCAGTCACTGCAACTGAGGCGCAATGGACCGCCTGTGCCCAACTTCGCCGCGCCACCGACGCGAAGTACAAAATTCTCTTCTTTCCTCCAAAACGGATGATCAGGGATGCTGTCGCGGTGCTACCTTCTCAGTAGTTTCAGTGGTAATCATCGGCAGAACTCTCGCCGTCCACCTTTGCCATTTCTTCAGGTCACATCCCGCGCTTCTTGTCTGGGTCATATGTAGCACAATTGGAACCCACAAGTTTTGACTATTCCCTGCGTGACCCACATTGACTATCGTGCTCTTGTCCGCGCAAGCAACCCCTTCCACGGCAAAAAAGAGCCGTACGCTCACAACGAGCTTCCCTCTGTGCTTCAGTATCGCGTCCTTATTGTCGCTTGGAGAGGTTTCGATTGGCAAGAAGAGCGCCTCATACATCCAGGACACCTTCCCCGCGAAGCTTCATCGATCATCTCCGCTGCTTTTACCTGTCGCCTAATCCTATATCCTTTTCAATGAACAAGCCAAACGTGTGATCAATGTAGATCATATCAACACAATTGTTCTCTCGAGACTGAGCGGAGGCGAACATGGTCGTAACTCAAACCATACGACTCCGTTGGCCAGACCAATCCACGATATCGAATCGCTCTCATTTGAAGAGACTTGGAGAAATTGACTCATAGAAGCCCCTGAGTGTCGTTGCCGGACCGACTACCGCTCTGACGCAGTTAGTACCATCGGCTAGTCTCCGAGTAATATCAGTCACCTACTGCCAAACCACGTCGATATAATACTCCAAACCCAACTGCTTATCGGATGTAAATGGTTGGAATAAATGAATAGCTGCCGGTACCCATGACTTGAATCAGTGAGAGCGCTTCTGTCCCAACTCCCAGGGCCACTCTCACAAAGCCACATTTTAACCCCACCCACTAGGTCGTACATTTTGCTCGATCATGTCCGTCGAAAGCATCCCTCTCGCGCAACGAGCAGCGCAAATCCACACCTTTGGCGAGCCGGTATCTGTCCTCACTGACCATCCCGTCCCAGAACCGATCGCGCTTCGACCAAACGAGTGTCTGGTCAAAATCGAATATGCTGGAGTTTGCCAGAGTGACCTACATGCCCGTAACGGCGACTGGTTGCACAAACCTACATTACCTCGCATTGGAGGACACGAGGGGGTAGGGACGATCGTCGCCATCGGCAATGGAACGATCGATAGCCCAGTCAAACTGGGCGATAGGGTTGGTCTCAAATGGTTGGCCCGTACATGTCTCCAGTGTGAGAACTGTCGTTTGGGGAACGAATCAAGTGAGTCAGCCTGGAGAACACTGGTATGACTGATGAATTCACCTTCTTGTACTTCGACCAGGTTGCCTTGGACAAAAAGTCCACGGCTATACAGTAGACGGCACCTTTGCTGAATATGCGGTAAGCAGGGACAAGTGTTCGTCGACAGATTGGGGTTCAGCCATATTGTGTTCCAGGTTGCGTGGACCTACTATGTGACCCCTATTCCCGCCTCGCTTGACAGCGCGTCAGCAACGCCGATTCTTTGCGCTGTGAGCATCCCCGTTTCTAGATTTTCACCCGCTACAACCAGACGGGGAACTAGGGCTTGACGGTCTACAAAGCACTCAAACAAATCAGTGCTCGTGCAGACAGTTGGATTGCCATCCCGGGTGCGGGTGGAGGTCTCGGCCATCTCGGTAATGATCCGCATCTCCCCCCATTCTATTAACACCTAACAGTCCATCGCTCTTCAGCTATTCAGTATGCAGTCGCGATGGGCTTCCGCGTACTCGCCATAGGTACCGTATTACCTCACAGCTCTGATGCACGAGTACGTCCGAGTCTGACGGTGTACATGGGACGACGTACATAGATAGCGGCGAGGAAAAGCGCAAGCTTTGTCTTTCCCTTGGTGCAGAGAAATGGGTCGACTTCAAAGAGAGCGGCGATGCTCTCGTGAGGGATGTCATCGCAGCAACTGATGGATGTGGACCACATGCAGCACTGGTGGCAGCCGGAGCGGTGAGTTCTCAACACCTCTATCCACCAATACAAGTACTAGTTGCTGATCATGTATTTTTCTTCTCGATTGACGTGATTCTACGTTTCGAACCCCCAGCCGGCGCCGTATACGCAGGCCTGCTTTTATGTGCGTTCAACAGGGACGATCGTCCTCGTAGGAATACCGTCGTCAGCGCAGTTGCAAGCTCCGTTTGAACTTCTGGTCGGCAAGGTATTTGCTTCCGTCAAAACACACCTTAATTCTAGGTAGCTGACAGCTGATGACAGGAGCTCAAGTTGATCGGATCTGCAATCGGGCAAGTATCCGACCGTTCTTTCGGTTTCACGGCGAGTTTCGTATGATGTGTTAACTTGGATAACTTCAACCCCTTTTTGTGCCCCACAGGTCACGTCAAGATGCAATCGAAGCCCTCGAACTGGTGGCGAGGGGCAAGGTCAGCTGTCATTACACCGTCAGAACCCTGGATGAGCTCGAGACGTGCGTATTGATTCCATCTCTCAAGCTGAGATTCGCATATGTTGACTATGCATCACGAACAGTGTCTTCGGGGAAATGAATAGGGGAGAAATTGCTGGACGGGTCGTCCTGAAAATTTGAAAACATTCGTGAAGGCTTGGAAGTTGCATTCTTAAGTGTACTAGTATTCATCAGCCCGTTCTTTGGATGACGACGGTGTAATGATGTGTTCGAAGTGGCTACTGATTCCGTTCTGAGTACGTGATGGTGCCAAATGATGCCTTCAACCCTGCAGATTCCAGAGTGAGCCCTCCAGCGAAGGATGATACTTAAGGCGACATATATTATTGAGGTGTGCTCGAGTAAGGTACCGTGGACTCTACGTCTTTGTATCATATAAGCATGGGGAAAGACCTGTAGAACAGCGACTTCCCGCCCCTCTACTCATTGAACTGGTATCCACCAGTAACGTCATCCCATAGCTTCTTTGTGTCAACGACAGCACCCAATCTCGAAGCGAGCAAAAATGCACCACTCAGTTTCCTTTCGAAGACAGACAATGAGGAATGTTTGAACACGGGTCAAGATCACAGCCCACTGACCTGTTAAGACTATAGGTCTCTCGAGGCGGTGGAGTGAGTCTATGTTGAAGCATAACAGGGATCTGTTCCCGGATTTGCGCCGTGATATCAGCCCATCTAGAACCAGGCCCAAACGCAAATGGCTGTGGTGTGGAGGACCTGAACGGTGTCGCGAGAAGAGTCATGGATTCGACGTGAGCATTGAGCATGATCTAGAACAGAGCAGAAATGATTAGGGGGGGTAAAGACCAAAAGGCTTCAGCGCAGACCTCGTTCTCCTCCCCCGTGAGGTAACCAAGTTTGAGACTCCAATCAATGCAGGCGTTGCGATCTTCAGCTGCCGCAGATCGAAGGAGGTGCAACCAATTATCCATGAACTCTTTGGTATAGTCACGGGTGGCACCGAAATCGACCAGGGAAACCTAGTGGGAATATACATAAGTTCTATGCATAATTCACATGGGAGACCGCGAACCTGGTTAGTAGAAGAGTCCCACAAAAAGTTTGTCCAGTTAGGATCGGTCTGCATCAGTCGGAACTGGAAGAGCTCTCGAAGAGAGAGTTCAATAACGCGTGAAGCGATCTAGCTCGTCCTGTGAGTCAACCACAAGAATTATCGGAGGCCGAATGTTATACCTCGTTACGTTCTCCCTGAGGTAGGGCGGAGACAGACGGATCTCCAACGCTAACACCGTTGACATGCTCCATGACAAGTACAGTATCTGTGCTCCCTTCCCAAACCCAAGGTACCTTGAAGCGGGAATCTTGACCGAGAAGCTCTGGGGAGTTATACCGCCGCAGAAATCTTGCTTCTCTCGAATAATCACATTCATCAGCCAGTTCGTCCTTCATGACCTACGAAAATCACCGCTGAGAAGGGTCCCCGTGGTGAACCATACAACCTACCTGAACAGTGCGGTCTAAGAACAAGCCTTTCGGCAACAGTCGTCCGGCAGTTAGCAACAGCTTGACATAGCTAAGATCACTGGAAATGGACTTGGCAATGTTAGGGAATTGGATTTTGACTGCGACACGCTCCTCCCGATCAGTGGGCGAGGTAGAGCCTTTCAGGACCGCATTGTGAACCTGACCAATAGATGCGGCAGCGAAGGGTACGCGATCGAAAGAAATAAAGTTGTCTGCCCATAAGGGACCTAGGGCAGAGGTTAGCACATCCTGTGTGTGGATACTGTGAGTTGACGCATGACAGCCAGGAGTGTCGTATATACCTCCATCTGCCAATCAGGCATGTAATGAGCACTATCTTGTACACGTCTAAATATCTTGTCCGCCTCAGGTGGAAGTACATGCGAGTCTGTCACGCGTCAACTGCGAAGCTACAGCCCTGAGTCAAACAATCCGACCTTGTATGCTCATGAATTGGCCGAGTTTCAAGGCAGCACCCCTCATCTGAGAAAGTTTAGAAACTAGCCGCTTGATATTGGGTTCCGTCATCATCAAGGAACCTTGTGGGCCATCATCCGAAGCAGACGTCGAGCGACGGATAATTTCCGATGCAGCTCCGTATCCTAGGGATGCAGCAAGACCTTGAGTGTGGTAAGTAACCGAGTAACCCAAGCCGGGGCATCTTGTACATACCTCCATAATGGAACAGGCGACCTATCCTAGACGAAGGTACTTTGGACGGTTGTAGGTTGCGTACCACAACTGGGTCGCTTCTTTCCACCATGGGAGGTTCAGTAGCAGTGTCACTGGTCGGCGTGACTTCTGCAACCTGCCAGAATATAAAAACAACATGAAAATAGGATCAACAGCGTGCTATTTGGTATGCTGAATCGGAATACAAAGGTCCAGCGAGAAGAGTAGAATACTTACATCGGCTTCCCTGAAACTAACAAGGCTCGGAGGTGGGGTGTACCCCTGGCCATTTTGTATCTCCCTAAAGTACTTGATTTCCTGAGATTCTCCCGGAAAAGCAGAAACCTCAGAATCTGGTATTGCGGCTCGTAGATTGGCTGGTTCCGTAGCACGCGAATTCAGAACCGAGTCGACAAAGGTTTCAGCATCAAGCTCAACCTTGCGATGTCGTGTCGGTTCTCTATCTAGCTGGGTCTCTTTCACCGCGTATGAAGGTTTCCCGGTGGGTCTTGGAAAAGCTTGGGCACTTCGGATCTGTGCTGCACGTATTGCAATGTCAGCGACTGAGTGGGCCACGCACAGCCATCCGAACGCTGGCCCAGGTGGCATTCAACTCTGCGATGGCCTAACAGTTGTCAGTGTCGAGGCAGAACGTGAAGATTGCTTGAACTTGGCCAAACCTTCAAGTAAGTCAGGTCAAAGACTGGTAGCAGAACACAGCCACATTTACCATACCCTCACCGATGTACCAAGAGCTAGACATTTGAACCTAGACCAAGGACCAGCTCCTCCTCAGTGAAACCAGCGCTATACAGGCCGATAAAATTCACTGATGCAGCATTTTGTTCATAATCCTAATCTCGCCAGATATGTGGTGCAGAGGTGTGTCATTCACGGGCTCTCGTTAACTTCCATGATCCATTCACATACATATCTTGGTTCAGCTCGGACGTGATATCTGACTTGCGGGTCAACGTCTTTGAAGAGACTTCTACTCAAGTAATCTGGTACAAGGTGTGTATCTCTTCCTCACGCGACCGCTCTCGGCCTCATCTGGCGAAAGGAACGGTTTCTATCCGACGAGGAGATCATAGAGCATGTCGTCGTACGTTTCTCCTACTTCCTATTCATCGTGATAAACGGAGCTTTCCACTTGTCGCAGCATAATCAAACCTCGACCATTCATTGGACCATCCACCGCCCGAAGAAAGGATGGTACATTCGCATCCGTTCCCCAACCTTTCCTCCAGGAGTCTGTATCCCATTTCTTCCTGTGCCTCGAAATTCTCCAAACTATACGGAAGCTGCTCTGGTCTTTTCTTGTCGCACAAATGTCTACCCTTCGCAACCGGCGGAAACAAGCAGCGCGAAAACCTCGACCGATTCAGACGATACAGTAGTACACTCCTATCCTCCTACCCCCCCTGCTGCGCCCATAGTCATCACCCCTCCTTCACCACAGTCCATCGATGCAAAACTTGACGATGTAGGGGCTACGTCTACCAAGGCCGCCAGACGAGCGCCGAAACCGACACCCACCAAGATCACACAGTTCCTCCTCGCTCCACACTCCTCGCCACATGTGCCTGGTCCGAAGCCAGGTGAACAGCTATCATTTATCACACGTGCACTTTCCCTTTTCCAAAACCACAAGCCTTCACATTCTTCTTCTTTTACGCTCTGCACCCTGGACAGACCGGGTAACGCACCAGAGGTAGCTGGCCCATCTTCGCAGGCACGACAAAGGATGTCTCAACTTATCCCTACGATACCCTCACCTCTTCTTACATTTCACGATAGAACCCCGCTATTGACAGTTGGTTCAGTTACCGGGTTGTTGGAGATAGACCGCGCAGAAGAGCGTGTATTAGGTGTCGATACGAGCTTCTGGGTCGCCATCGCGTTGACGTATTTGGAGTTCTTAGAAGAAAGAGAGGTGCGTGCTTCTCGTTCGATAGTTCGCCCCATCGACCTGATTGGATGAACCAGAGCTATTTAGCTGCCTTGTCTGATTGACCATTATGTATTGCTATGCTCTATATCATATTTATTCTCTTGCTTGCAGTAATCTAACCCTCTTAACCTAGTGACCAGCGCGGTGGTGACAGCAGGGGTTAGAAGATTCGGACGATTCATTGTCGACACCTGTTTCCAAGAGCGACCGCGAGGACCCTTGTGGACCATCGAATATAAGAGCACGGCGACCGAACGATGCGTTTCCCTCCCTTGAGTCCCTTCATAGTTTAAGTATCGTACCATTCGAACACCATGTGGGGATTTTCTTCCGATTCAGACGAGGATCCAAGTCGATCAGATTCGGACACAGGGTCGTAGAGGACCAGTAGGCCCTTGGACCCGATGTCAAAGGATTTGCACTCGCCGAGCACTACTGTTGTCGCCTATCATCCCAGACCCTCAATCTGTTACAAAATCTGCCACCAGATTTCTAGCTCTTCCACCTTTCGTGACCCTTCTACTAACGGTCCAATTCCACTTTGGCACACGCGCGTGACGACGAATAGAGGTGGCGGGGATGGAGCTCGACAACCAGGCAGCCATCGAGGAGCCTAGCGATAACGAAGACGCAACGATCGAGTACAGAAGCAAGCTCTTTGCGAGCGTACGTTTCCTGCTCGCTGCACTTGTGATACAGGACGAGATTGCTTGCTCCGAATCGGGAGAAGAATGGGATCGGCGGCCTCGTGATTATATGCTTGAAGGTCTGTGGGGAACGCGAAGAGCAGGCTATCGGGCCGGTGGACGATGAAGACTACGACTTGTCTTGCTTTTCCGATGAGGATGGTTCCGATTTCTGATGATGAATACGGATGAAACCTCGGCCAGATATTCGACTGATGCACTCGATTGCAGACTCGCCATTGGGTAGGATCCAACGTATGAGGTAGCCGCGGCGTTGATGATCATCGATCATCGATCATGCGTATTTCAAGGACGAAGACATTTTGATGCTCCGCGCCCAATCCGCGCCATCGATCTTCCGTTGCAGTGACAGGTGACACCAATGACCCTCTACGAGTGCCAGACCCTTTAAATCTGGCAGAGACTGTGATCTGACATTCCAGACATCTACAGGAAGTCTCGAAGGGCCTCCATCGCCTGCCTCCTCTCCCCAAACTCCGTACTATCCCCCGTCCGGAAGATCCTCCCCTTGCGCTTGCTCTTGACCGACGTAGCTAACGCGAACGATTCCATCAACAGAAAGGTTTTGACCGGTGTCTCTATGTTCTCTGTTGAATACGTCAGATGACATCTGAAAGTGAGAGGCAGGACCGTACTTGGATCGATGTGAAGTGGGGTGGATTGAGTTTCACCACCGTACGCTCGTTCCGTGACCGGCACGCTTCGCTGAACTACTGGGGTCGAAATGACGTGCCTGAGAGGTGAAATGGGTGGGTTGTCCTTGGCCTTCTGGAGTCGCTCGTTGAGCAGGCGTGTCTGCACGTTGAGCCGAGACTCTTCGTCCTCGAGGTTGCGAAGGCGATGGACGAGCTCTGAAATACGATGGACGAGACGTGATGCCGCCTCGCTAAGAGGTCGAGAGGGAACTGGCAACGTTGTTGGCTTGGACATCCGTGAGCAGGCGACTCGGAGGCAGGCCGACAGGAACACTGGTGAAAGCAGTCAATCCCAAAAGACCAGTGTCTTATAGCATGGTGGTTGAGACAATGTTGCGATACGGACTAGAGTCTAGAGTCCTTGGTCTAGTGACGGACTCTAGTCTATATTGTGACTAACGATCGTAGTCGGCGTTGAGCGCAGAGGTCGCGGAGTATGAGTTCAGATGGGGACCGTGAGCCAGCAGATTTGCACCTTGGCCATGACTAGGACTCTCGAACCTAGGTTTACTTCGGAGTAATGCATTTGCAGGTTGGCCTCCTCGAAATGCAGCTTGGACGTGTACAGCCAGGTCAAGTCAGCTTGAAGTCTGTCGGAAAACTCATCCACCACAGACGTTCCATTCTTACCTGCACACGAATCGAGAGACAACACAGGTGACGAATGTCCAGGTCGGTCAAGTTCGATAGATGGTCGTGAACAGCGATGGGGTCAGGTCTTCAAGCTCAGGCTGATCCAAGTTCGTTGACCGTATTCTTAGAACTCTCTCGAGAATAGCCAACTGGCAAAACATGACAGAAGCGGAAAGAGAGAGGCCGATCTGAGAGTTCTCGTCGCGAGCAACCGTGCGTCGTGACTGTATCATGATTGATATATTGCTCATCAATACCTGTAGAGCTCGTCTAGCAAAGCAGCAGCAGGACAGCTCTGATCCGTCATCTACGCCGCTGTCCCTTTCCAACGACTCGAGACCAGTCGGGATGTAACTTGCTTAGATGCACTTCGAAGTTCGATGGGACGAATGTGTCCCGGGCGGGACCAAGGAGGACCAAGGCGGGACGGCACTATTTCCCGCCCCGTGACTTGCCAGTGTCATCTTTATCCCAGTGTCATAGGCTAAGTAAATCCACCTACTAGCCGTCAATCAACGCATCGTCTCTTATCGACCAACGCTCACTGCACCCGGCTTGTTATCATTTGACTTTATCTCACGAGGCGCACCTTTATATTCCACGGAATCATGAGTTGACTCCTTGGCGGTTATTTCCCGTTGCGTGTAAATGTCTACCGCTCAACAGTATTCCGAGTTCAAGCCTCTTCTCAGTACGTGATCCGAATTTGACTTTGGACGTTCTTCGATCTCGATTCTTCCCAGACCAAAGCGTCGGATATGGCGTGGTTGTTGGTACGCTCCTCGATTTACTTTCACTGGTTGTGTTCTGATCGCGAGCATCATGATTTAGGAGTGGGGTTCTTCTTCGCTTTCGTCATGTTAATCTTGACGACACTCCAACGCAAATTCTTCAAATTCTCTCCTGCGTCATCGGAAGAGTTTACCGTAAGTCTGGTGACCCTCATATTACTCATTGACATCACTAACATTATTGCACAGAGTGCTTCTAGGAGCGTAAAGGTACTCGTGTTATCGCTGCTTGAAATCTTGCGTCTCTGATTTTTCGACGTGATCCAGCCTGGTCTAGTTTGCTGTGGAATGTCAGTATTTCATTTTGGAACCAAATACCCCGGATCTCATCGCTGCATCAACTCGAAAACAGAGTCAGTGCCTGGACGTGGAGTGCCACCCTACTTCAATCAAGCACTGCAGCGTATACCTTTGGTCAGTCTCTCTTATTTCTCGGAATATAGTCATTTACCGCGCCACAGGCGTCAGTGGACCATGGTGGTACGGTGCCGGAGGAACTATTCAAGTCTGTATGTTCGGCATGGTCGCATCCAAAGTGAAGATGAACGCAAATGGCGCGCATACGTTCCTCGAGATAGCCAAAGTGCGATTCGGGACGGCCGGTCATATCCTCTTCACGTTCTACGGTTTCCTCTGCATCTTGATTGTTTGTGGTGGTCTACTTCGTTCGTGTTATCCCCTCCTGGTCATCGGTATCACGATTGACC
This sequence comes from Chalciporus chontae, assembly GCA_038089555.1. NCBI lineage: Eukaryota > Fungi > Basidiomycota > Agaricomycetes > Boletales > Boletaceae > Chalciporus > Chalciporus chontae. The sequence continues at coordinate 109,129 of JBBPLD010000050.1, read as the reverse complement.
ATGTTCATGTTGTTAGTCGGAGGAGCCGCGACAGTAAATGCACTCACAGGGATGAACGTCTACGCTGCTTGTTTTCTGCTTCCCATCGGAATTGCGGTATATGTTGTTTTCGGAGGTTTACGCGCGACATTCATCTGCGACTGGAGTCACACGATCATTCTATTCATCATCATCTACATATTCATCTTCAGGACATAGTAAGTACCAGTCTCATTTCCGTTGACATTGACAGGAAGCTGAGGCATTCATTCCAGCGGAACCTCTCCTGCCGTCGGGAGCGTGTCGGCGTTGTATGACTTGTTGGAGCAAGCAGCGATTGATGCACCGGTCGTGGGTAATCAAGATGGTAGCTACCTCACCATGAAGTCAAATCAAGGACTCTTGTTCGGCGCGGCGACCATCCTTTCAGGATTCGCCGGTGTTTTTTGTGATCAAGGTGAGCTTCATTGTCTTCTCTTGCTCTTACGACTGATCCTATAAAACTCTCGCCCAGGTTATTGGCAAAGGGTAAGCAACTGAGATGTACGATGCCCCAAACGTGAAGTGAGCCCTTTTTTCAGGCAATTGCGAGCCACCCCGAATCTACGACAAAGGCCTATGTAAGTGTGGAGTCTAACACTCTACCTTCCGGATAACTAACACACCCGGTTGTACCCAGATGCTTGGTGGTCTCTCTTGGTTTGCGGTGCCGTGGGCTTTCGCCTCTTGTCTTGGTCTGGGCGCAAGAGCGCTCCTGCACCACGTAAGATTCCCCCTTGCCCTAGCCTGCTACCGCTAACACGGAGTATGCTAGCCTGACTTCCCGACCTACCCATCCCCGCTTTCACCGACCCAAGTGAGCGCAGGGCTCGCTGCACCGGCAGCAGCGGCTGTTCTCATGGGCAAGGGAGGGGCTATTGCTGTTTTGCTTGTAGTCTTGTAAGTGGGGGATCAATCGATCACTTCTGGGGAGTGTCGCTCACCTTTTTGAAGCATGGCAGTTACGTCCGCTGCAAGCAGCGAGCTCATCGGCGTCTCGAGTCTCTTGTGAGTACTGAATCTCTCATGTGGTGTATTCCCCTTGCTCATTGGGTTATTAACCTCTAGTTCATACGAGTAATAAGCTTTTCTTTCTACCCCCCACGAGTGCTGACGAGCGCTAGCATATACCGGACCTATTTCCGACCCAATGCAACTGGGAAAGAGATAGTAAGAGTATCGCATTACTTCATCTGCTTCTGGGCCGTCTGGATGGGGTGTTGGGCTTCTATCGTACGGTCCTTCTAACCTTGAAATGAATACCGGAACTGATGAGCGTTCTAGCTTAACGCCGGAAACATTAATCTAGGATGGGTAAGATTTACATTTACCTGTAAGATCTATGTTTACAAGATTATCCTTAGCTCTTCTATGTCCAGTAAGGTGTTTTCCTAATTCATGGAGCCTTCTACTAAAACCGTTCTAGGGGTGTCGTTCTCAGTCCGGCCGTCATTCCGATCGCACTTACGGTCTCGTGGTCGAAACTAACGCGTGCGGGTGTATTCTGCGGAGCGATCGGTGGAGCTGTTCTAGGCATGATCGCATGGATGGTCGGCTGCTGGAAAATATATGGCATGTTTTTCGTTTTAGTTCCACGTTTCACAGCACTCATGGTGATGGTGGCGTGCTATAGGCCAGATTAATATTCCCAACCTCGCTGACCCTTATTCTGCCGTTTGCAGCGGACTGACTGGGCTGCTATTTTCGGGAATATTTACCGTATCGGTATCGCTGATGAGTAGGTTTGGGCCACCACTCTCGAAAAAATATTGACCTGAAGCGCCACGGAAAACAGGTCCTGCGAACTACGACTTTTCTGCAACGCGAGCGATTTCGGAAATACGCGATGATGCAAGTGGTCAGGAAAAATCAGAACCAGAAGGTACTCCCGAGAGTGGAGACGTTTCTCCTGACTTGGAAAAACGAACAAAGGAGAAGGAAGTGTCGCATGAATTTGATGAAACATCGATAGATGACGAGCGACGCGTGGCTTCCCTGAAACGTGTTTTCAAAAAGGCTTTGATCTACTCGTCCATTTTCACGGTCATCGTGGTGCTCGTTGGTAAGGTCTTTTATCCTGGAACTACCCTGGATATGATATATAACGTTCTGTCAGTCCCTTTGCCGATGTTCTTCTCGCACTATATATTTAGTCGCAAGTTTTTCACGTTCTGGACGGCGTGTTCAATGTACGTTCTGTTTCTTGTTCATGTTGCTTCAGGGTCCGTTAATTTCTTTATCGCAGTATCTGGGCCTTTGCGAGTGGCACGTTCTGCATTGTCTTGCCTCTGTGGGAGTCGCGAAAGGAGATGGCGATGCTTCTGAGGCTGGCTTATCGGGGGGGCGCGGAGGCGCCTTCGACATAACTCAGTTTCCCCGCTGCCGAACCTTGGTGTTCAGATGTCCCGAGACAATAATCACAATAGACAGCATCCTGTAACTTTACCTTTTGTTTCGCACATTATAGTTAGCGGCAACGTTTCGGGAGTTTTTTCTTATTGTCTTTGTCCCGGACGAAGGGCCGGGGGGAATCCTTTCGGAGAGCCGGAGTTGCTATATGAGGCAAGGACCGGGATTAACTTCCTTTTTTGGTGGATACTTCCGCCAGGTTGATGTCATCGGATGTGGTCCAAGATTTGATGGATTTCCTGTTTGGATCGAGTGCTCTTTTGTTTCGACCAACTTCGGACGTCGCTGCAATATCCACATTCCACGCTCGCGACAGCATGGATCGTATTTATGATGCGAGATTCAGAGACAAAACTGTAGGTCATTTCTCCATACGCCCGTCTCGCCACCATCCCTCGCCGCCATGAGTCCTTTCTCAAAAATCTGGACACCAAACAACGGTGCTGTGACCACACACATACCTGCTGAGGACTTGCAACTGCGTGTTCATGTCTCCAGAGAGTCAGAGGCGACGACCTCCACCCCTTCGATGGGTACCAGGGCTTGCAACACACCCATCTCGTTACCTCCTCCCTGTCATCCATCCACGAGACAAGTACGAGATGATTCTCTGACCGACTTCTTTGGGGGACGCGGTCAACGTCTACGGTCACAAGAACAAGACCAACACCGTGCACCACCACCTTATTCACCTGACTGGGAAGGCGAAAAGCTGCCTCAGTACAGTCTCTGTCCCGACCTAGAGGCTGACACGGTGGCGCGTCAAATGTTCAAATATGGTTTTTGTACGTTTTTCTTTACATCGTTGCATCGAGGGGCGTCTGGGGATGCTCATTCGCTGCTTCGTTTCACAGTCTTTCCATTCTTCTGGGCCGTCGGCGTCTACTTCCTGATCGCGCCACTGCGCGTGTCTGACGATTGGCAATCGGACAAGACGGTGGAAGAAAAAGAAAAAATACTATCGGAGATGAGACAAACGGAGATGAAATGGGCAAAGCGCTGTCTATGGGCTCTGCTCTCGTTCTTTGCGTGTATCGTTATTCTGATCGTCGCCGTGGTGGTGTCGAGACATCACTGAGGAAGCAAGCTAGAACTTTCTTCCCTTTTTTTTTTTTTTTTTTTTGTATTCATGACTCTTGTGGATTGTGGATAGATTGTTTAATGTGTTTCCTGTACGCTCTTTGCTTGATGGATTGTCGGTCGTGGAGAGTTAAATAGTACTTTTCATGGTGTCTGTACACTTGTCGCTACATTACGTTGTATTTTTATATCATTTGGCTACGTTCACCATGTTCGAAATATGGTTCAAGAAAGAGCCAAGAGCCGTGATGAAGATGCGTTCACCGTGTCACTGAAGGGAAGGCTTTACCATGGTACGGTCCCACCTGTCGAGGATTGTTCGAATGTTGAAAAATGAACTCGATCGATGACCTAGCCAAGTGATTCACTACCACCTAGTGACCCAGAGATAGGTAGGGTGCCGTCAAGAGCCATCCACCTAGGGGATAGTCTCCCCTAGACAAACCAAAGAGTCGGGATGAAGACAGTTGTCCACTACCTAAGAGCTCATTCCCGCTTCTTAGCGTGTCCGGCTTTCGTTCCTCTTGCTCACGTTTCTCCGCGTCTGCATCCCCCCTCGAGCGACCCATTTATCTGACAGGCCTTTGGACCAACATAATCTCACTAAATTGTTGTGTTCCATCGAACCGAGGTTACCTGGCGCCACAAGAGTCAAAGTCTTTCGCCCTTTGCGCCCTTTGGAATTTCTGCTAGCGATGCTCGCCACGCATACCTGCGGCGTTGCCCCATGTGCATGATCCGTGATCCCTCGCCACAAGTGGGCGAAAAGGTATATAAACACTATCAGACTGCCTCTACTCTCTATTCCACAACCCTTCTCTTCTCTTCCTCTTCGTGTGACGACATTCCGGTGCTCGTCGACGACCAGATTTCATCGTCTTGCCTCCATGTCTCACCATACCATCATCGACAGTTTGCCTCACCCGCGTGGTTACATTGCTCATGGGCCGCCGCGTGCTGGCACGTCTGGAGCGTCATTGGGGGTACGTATCGCCTGTCTCCATTTCCAGAATCCTGGTTGAAATTTGTTCATCGTAGGGATGGTCAAGTTCACATCCTCTTGAAGGCGGAGAGGCACTTCATGTGTTCGTTTAGAATCACAGTGACACTATCGCGTAGTCTCCCGTAAGCAGACCCAAGAGTCGGGATGAATACAGTCGTTCACCCTCCAGTAGGACTATCACGCGACTATCGGCATCATCCATGGGTCCCACATCCATCCCACCGATGCCTACACCAAATTACGCACGTACAGTCCGGGATCATACTACCCTGCCCCTCGGCTCTCTCGTACCCATCATGCCTTCGCCCCCAGGGTTCTCCTCAGATTTTACGGGATACCCCACGTCTTTGGAAGGAACACCGTGGGCTAGAATTGTTCACGGAACGGACTGACCCACCTCTCCCATGTTTCACGTTTCGCTCATGTAATGTATTCTTTCCGATTGTGCTATTTGTATACTGATGTCTGTGCTATCATTACATTCCGAAAGAATGTTCAATCCATGAATGGTAGTTCTGCGCGTTTGTTCCTGTGCAACCACATCGTCCTATGCCTCAACTTCACTGAATTACATCGCATCTGCATGCCTTCCAACTATTGGTGTGTGTTCCACATCTACTAACAGTCAATGTGAAACTGACAGTCGTTGACTTCCTCTGCTAGCCATCAGATCTTGCTCAGTGGACCTCACGATCCAGTGGGGCCGATTACGTGCCACAACTTGCTCAGGTCACTACCTTACCCCTAGTCTTCCAGGACAACATTCGTCTTTTCACAATTGACACCATCACAATGATCCCGACCCCGCTCGGCCACCTTCCACAAGGAATTCGAACCAAAGCGATCCATTCTATTCAACCAAGAAAGCTGTGACAATGTCGAGTCAAACTCGGTTTTTGTTCCCCTCGGAGACCTGGGGTTTACGAGGCTTTGCGTGATCACCTCCATTGAATTCGTTAGATGTTAGATAGCAATGTGATGGAATAGGAGCCGTGGTGATGGTTTTGGCAGCTTCGTGCTTCTCATTACCAGCAATCAATGTCAGGGCTCCGACAATCAGCACCAAAAGATAGCTGGTAGAGAGATACAAATGTCAATCGTGAACGGGGACGATAGCTCGTTACCATACCTGGTAGAGAAAAGCACGAAGCTAAGGATAGGGGGCGGTGTCGTCGGGATAGGAAACGGACGTCACTGCACGGATCTTTAATTGTTTCGACTATTCAAAGTCTACGACGACGGCATGGATGCATTAGATACGCCACCTTCAAACCAACAATTCGAGTGGCGGCCGCCATCGTTGCACGTTACCAGCATTCCGCCTCGCTTGCTGTCCAAATCAATTCTTGAGCCAGATTCAGAACTCCTGAACAACTTTCCCCGGACTGCAAAATGGTGTGATGATCTTCTGCCAACCTCTGAGACCATTTGCTGATTTGGACAAAGGTGTGAAGATGGGTCCAGTCTGATGGTCCAGTGCGAGAATAGGTCTTTGCAGGTGTTCGAAACGTGTGTATCTCTCTTCGCCGACTTGCACCCGTTCGTGATGGCAGAACACACATGGTAGATGCTCCGATGAACGCTGTACGTTTCCTCCCGGATCCTGGAAGGTTGCTGTGCGTTCCTTATGATTTGTCGCAGCCTCTTGTGCCTCCCTTGCACACTCCAAAACTCTCTTCCAACCTTCTCCGATCGTAGACTTTGCGTGGTACCCAGGAGCTTCTCGACTTAACTTGCCATCCTATTGCTTCGTGACATCCGTCAGGGACTGTCCGGTCAAGTTGGTAGATGGGAGGGATGGTAGGGTATGCTGTCGCCTCTACTCTCTCATAACACCCGTCACTCATCACCTAACTACTCGTTAGCTCCGAGCGTCGTATCCCATTGTCGATCACCGCGAGCGGCAGATAGCACCACATTGTCTTGCCTTCAATCTCACTGCTCAAAAGTATGTCGCTCGTCTCCAATAACTAACTTCTGCAATGACAATTGGCTCTAGGCTATATTGCGGATTTGAAGATGCCATCGAGATTTTCGACGTGCAGAAACCAGGAGAAGGTGTTCGACTGCAGACGACACCTTCCAAGAAAAGCAAAGACGGACTGAAGGGTGAGCGACCCCGTCTTCGAACCAAGAGATGTATTTGATACGATCTCTCTCTAGGTATAATTTCTTCCATTGCATTCTCCAACTCTCCAGATTACTACGCAGCGGGGAGCCTTACCCCCGCGTCACGTAGGTCTGATAACATCGCGTTGTTCAATGAACTGTCCTTCGAGCCTGTGTTATCGATGGGAGGAGTCGCAGGTTTGGAGAACGGAGGGGTGACACAGGTGAGTATACAAACGTGGCCCTACTCAATCGCTGCCAAACCCCGCCCTGACCTCTCTCAAAAGCTGATGTTTAACCCCACGCGACCCCACATACTCTATGCATCTTTCAGGAGGAGTGAAAGATTATGGAGCTGGGACCTTCGAGGGGATGCATCCGTTCCACTCTCAAGAATGGAGATGCTCGGCGAATCTGATCGAAATAACCTCACGAATCAAAAAACGAGGTTCGATGTTGACGCTTCAGGGAAGTGGTTGGCTTCCGGAAACCAGGTACGGCGGACATCTATCTTCCCCCCCTCTCCCCTTTCCGAGCTCGATCTTTTGTTCCTCTAGATGGGCGAGATCGCAGTGTATGACCTCTCGACTTTGGGTGAGAGTGGTGAAGGGCAGAATGAAGCGGAGATGGGAGAAGGAGAGATTAGGCAGACAAGGCCTACGTTAGTGTACGAGGCCCACGGCGGTACGTTCAAGTATCCCTTCAACCCCTTTATCGTGCTGATCATTATATCGTATCGGTCTGTTCGTCGTACCATGTGGGACGTCGTGTACAGATGCTATCGGTGGCGTAGCGTTCCACCCACTGGAGCCAATTCTGCTCTCGGTCTCCGGTTCAAGACATTTCGATGACGAGGAAGTCAATGACACCGAAGGGTCAGACTCTGAGTCGAGCGATGAGGATGCTGAGGGTTCCACTAGTGACGATGACCGCGACCATATGGTGAGAAGGAGGCGACGGCCTCAGCCATCTGTGCGCGATGCGTCGATCAAGATGTGGACTTTCAACACGGCTGAAGGGGTGTAATATGAAATGCGGGAAGGGTGGTCCGTCAGAACACCCTCAGTTCAGCCTGCGCTATCTTGGGGCACGCGCGAGTTTCCCGTTACAGTAAATGTATGACGAAAAATCTGTAATTCCCATTGAAGCGAGTAGATGTTCAGCCAGCGCCATACGATACCTCTATACGTTGCGATACTCGAAAGCAGGTGCACCAGGTTCAGACGTCTCAATGATCATCGGCGTGAAGCCCGGCCCATTACTCTGCAATGCTTCCTCCACCACCAACACCTCCGCATCGACCAAGCCCAACGATCGTTTCAAGTATGGCAAGAACTCTGCCAGGACCTGAGATTCCGAGAACAACAGATTTCGATTGAAAGCCGCGTTGGCACCCAAGTCCTGCATGCGTTTCTAGTGCACGAAAACCCCCCGTCAGCCAAAGCCAACGCCAAAAAAAAAACGATCGCAACGTTACCTTGAACGCCTGCACGAACGGCATCGCCCGCTTATCCTTGATCAAATTCTTCTCCGTCAAGATCGCCCGTACCTTGACGTCATCCACCTTATCCTCCGTCTCCGAATAAGACTCCTTGACCGCTTGCACGCACATCTCTTGCCACTCCGGGAACCTCGTCGCAACGTATATCCGTACGCTCTTGGGCGACTTGGGATCAAACGAAGGACCGTCCGGTTTCCCCTTTTTTCCCTTTTGCATCTTCTTCAACAGCGACGTCTCAGCGTCACGGATCATCTTGAGTGTACCGCGCATGTAGGCGCCTGCTTCGATGAGGGTGCGGTCGGCGGTACGGCCTGGGTCGGGCCAGCGAGCGAGTTGGATGGATTGAGGTTCTTTGAGGAACTCTAGCCAGATATGTTCAGCAAAGTGGGGTGCGAAGGGGGTCATGAGGAGCGCGGAGGCGCGGATCCAGTACTTGACGAGGTCGACGTGCATGCCGACGTCAGCGGTGACTTCGCGGTACCAATCACGGACGTTTTGGAACTCGTAGAAACCGTACTTGAGCGCGTCCTTGAAGGAAGTACTAAGAACGTGGGGGGTTAAGAACGTGGACATGGGTAAGGGAGGGAACGAGAGGACGTACGTGTCATAGTGATGCTTGGTGATGTTGATGTGGTCGTTGATTTCTTCCTCAAACACGCGATCGTGGTAATGCTTGGGACCGTCTCTCAACTTGGACTGGTCTTTCAACATTTCCTGCGTATACCTCGTCATCGCAACCGTAAATCACCTAGAAAGGACTGAAATACATACCTCACACCATGTCAACAGCGTGTGCAGACGCAAAATGTTCGCATTCGCAGTCTTCTCGTCAAAGTTGGCATCCTCGACACCGTCTCCAGCGTCGGCCAACGTCAACCTCATCGCATCCGCACCAAACTTTACAATCCCTTCGCGGAGAGTCAACGAGTTACCCTTGCTCTTTGACATCTTTTGCCCGTTGATCATCAAGTGCCCGTTCGTGCGGATACCCATTGGCCACTTGTCCTCTGGGAAGATCGCGACGTGGTTGTAAAGCAGGAACGTCAGGTTGTTTTGGACCAAGTCCTTTCCGGAAGAACGCATGTCGAACGGGTAGAAATAGTTGAATTCGTGTTTCATGGCGTCGGCTTTCTCTTTGGGGAATGGCTCGGGGTTCGGCCAGGGTTTGTTGCAGAAGATGTAGTCCCAGGCTTCGTCGGTCATTTGTTCAGCCGTGACGCCCAAAGGCCCGACAGTGTGTCCGGTGACGTCGCCGCCTGAATGGATTACGAATGATGAGATCAGTCAAAGTGACGGATGGATGCGGACGTACCTTGAAGGAAATGGGCAACGGTGTAGTATGCCATATAGATCGTCGAGTCACTCAAACTCTCGACCATGAACTGGGGATCCCATGGCATCTTGGAGCCCAAGCCGTACGTTCGAGCACATGCCCACTGGTTCAGCCAGGCCAACGTCGACTCGAACAAATTCCGCGTCTCCACCGTCCAGGTGTCCATTCTTGCCAAGAGTCTGACAAATAACAAAGATGGCTGCCATAAGCACGATAGACTCAAGGATCAAACGCGCCACATACGTTTCAGTCTCTGCTCTCCAAGCTGGTTCACCATAGTCGATGTACCACTGATCCATCAACGCAACGACACACTCGTCTGCACTCCGAGACACGACCAAGTTCTCCGGCTCCGCATATGCGACAGCCAACCCCCGCTCAATGAGCTGGGCGCGAACTTTGGGCTTGGCATCTTGGACAGATTCGCCGGTAAAGTCTCCGATGATCATGGTACCACTGTAGAAACCTTCCTTGTATGCAATTTCCTTTGCATCAGTCAGAGCCTTGGCGTCTTTAGGTGATTGGATCTTCAACTCCTTGCAGACCTCAACGGCGGTCAGGTTCCCGTATTTGGCAGTTGTGATGACAGGGATGGGCTCAAAGTCCAGCCATTTGGGATCTACTTTGTAATAATCGGCCTTTTTGCGCAGCTCTTCGGTGGTGGTATAGTCATCTGGTGAATCGGAAGGCACCGACGTGACAACACCAGTTCCCTGTGGTATGTTGTTCAAGAACTGGTGAAGAGATAGGAACGCGGGATGCTAGTACCTTGGTTGCCTTGACAGTTTCCATCGGCAGGACGTATACTTCAGGGATGACGGCAAAAGGTGCCTTGACCTTTGTCCCCACAATACTTGCGCCATCAATCTCCAACAATTGCACGACCTCCCCACGCGAAGGAGAAAGACCCTGGAAGGCCATATTCCGCGCGGCCCGATGTGAGATGAGGAAAGCCTCAGTGTCGTTGATGGCGAATACTCCGTACTTGATGGAAGGACCGACGAAACAGTTTGTTTGACCATACCTAATCAGCAAGCAACGTTAGGGTCGATGGACATGGAGCAAGGATGGAAACATACATGGTCTCGGGACGAAGGGTGGCAGAAGCCAAGAAGACTTTTCTTCCACCAACTTTGCCCTCGATGGCTGCTTTCGCCGCAGGGCTCCACTCGACGACTTCCATCTTGACGGCTACGTATTCCTGGGGGCCGACACCTTCTCCGTCAGATCGATCGTGATCCATGCATGGTTGACCGTCTTTGGGACTGTAGATCGTATAACGCTCGCCAAATTTGATTTTACCCAGTCCGTGGAGCTTGTTCATCTGCCATCGGACGAAAGAGTCGTAGTAGGGATTGATATCGGTGGTCAAGAAGGAGCGACGCCAGTCTATCCGGTTACCCATCGCATTGTTGTCATCCTAGAACAGGGTCAGGACCGGAAAGGATGTGTAATTGAGAGACTTGCCTTGCAAATCGGCGGGAAATAGGACAGCCAGTAATAAGGATCCGCGAATTTCTTGACTTCTTCACGAGGCACGCCGATTGATTCCATGATTTGGAACTGGTAGGTCAAACCAGTAGATTTGGCGGCGACTTTACCCTTGGTCGCTTTCCCGACCTGTGCTGTCGTAGGGCCGTTCTCGGTCGGTTTGGGTGTGTCTTCTTCGGCGTTGGGGTCGTAACGCTCAAAGTTTTCACCGAACATTTCCATTTCACGGATGATTTTGTCAGATGCTGCCTGATGCACGAAATACATGAGGGGTCGCTCGGACGGAAATACAAGTGAAAAAGACTCACCTTGATTGGCATTCCGGTTGCATGCAAACCATGGGGGAACAAAACGCGCTTTCCGAGCATACGTTGGTATCCAGCGGCGAACTCGACTTTTGAGATGGTAAATGCATGTCCGAGATGCAGAGATCCGTTCATGTAAGGGTAAGGGAAGTTCCCAAACCACTTTGGGTATTTCTCCTTGATCTCATGAGGGGAGAGACCGCGCAGCTCGTCTTGTGACGGAGCGGTGGCCTCGAAGAGACGCTCCGCCTGCCATCGTGATTGGTATTTCTTCTCCAGGGACCTCAAATAATCTCGCTTTCCGGTCTGTCGAGCGAGTCAGAGAACAGGACTGGGGATGGTGCAAAGAAAGGACGAACCTGGGCAAGTTCTATGGTATTAGCCATGCTGTGTCGGCGATGAGAAAGTACAGATATTTTACAACGCCAGAGAGGGCGGATGGAAGGGGAGAATCGCAACAGCCCTGTAATCTTGGCTAGATAGATTATAATCAGTTCCTCGACCTTTTTTTATATATCCGAGTCACTCTCGATCAAGAAACCCTCCCCGGTGAGTTGCCGACAACAAACATATCCAAACACCGGTGTCACACTCGTAAGTGGTCACGCGTGACGTGACACGGTTCATTTCACTGCCGTGGACTGGTTTGACATCATCATGCCCGGGCCATGTAACAACAAGAGAAAGAAGAAACAACAGTCCCGCAGAGAAAGGAAGCTCGTGTTTCCTCAGCCCGCCTTTGACCCACTCAGTCCCGACAGTCCACCTCCCCTTTACGAGCTACGACAACCAGAGACAATCACCGACGATCCCGACCTTGACGAGACATGTCCAGATTACAACGCTTTTCAATCACCTCCTTACGATCCCCTTCATGATCAAAACGACCAGATCCTTCTCGCCACCCCTAACATATATGACCCTGGCAACGGGCCTCGCGTCCGTGATCCTCGTGCATTCTTATCATCCTTCTTTGCTCAACCCCCAGCTCTGGAAGATCCCATGTGCGCAGAATTTGCACAGGAAGAAATTTTACAAATGCTTTGCACAGTTCTGCCCGAAGAGAGCGCCATAGTTTGTCTCCATCCTAGTCTCGTTTGGACGATTCATCAGATGCTTGGTATAGATTCTCTGGTATAACAAGAGCCGATTAGCGGGTCGCGTTTGTCCCTCGTGTCGTCGTTTGTATAACTTGGGCGACGTTCTTCCTGCCCTCGTTCAGGATGTCTCAAAGGTTGGCCCTGAACCTCGGTCACCATATCTCTCTCGGGAACAGGAGATCTCAGGTCTTTGTAAGTTGTGTGGTAGTTTGAGCAGTATTCGATGTTCAACGTGCACATAGGTTCACCACTCTGCTTCATAATGGCTTCTTTTGGTCATCCCGGAGCTATCAAGACGACATGGGGTCGCCTCGCAGAAGAAATGGATGAATACACTTGGGAACTATTAAATGGTCCTGGTACTGGCGCAGGTGATCAGGGGTTGTGCTTGCTCATGAAAATGGCTCGGCTTCCCGATTTGGGCTTGGGCCAACTATGCCTGCCCGACATTGATTTCGAGACTGAAAGGTAATGTGTTATTCGGACGTCGACCGCATCCATCTATTCGTCCTTGCTTTCGTGGTGAGCCTCGAATCGCAGTTTTCGTTCACCTTCCTGAGCCACATCGTCTTTCCAGCTTTATTACATCTATACTGTAACATGCGCATAATGCCACAGGGATCACAGGGGACAATTAGGTTAATATATTTATATAGTCGAGGCTACCTTTCGCAACGGCTTGACATAAGACCCCCAAATCGACGAGTGGTTAGACCGGAGAGTGGCCGAATTGACCGGCCGAAAGGGAGGAGAGATAGGGTTATCGACGCGTGGATGCGCCGGAGATGTCCGTTTGTTGAACGGCGCTTACCTCATCGAGTCCGTGCTCAACTTTCTCACGGTTGGAAAATGAGAGGTGTCCCCTTATACAAGGCTCCCACCCGCCAAACGCCCTCAGCCAACCTTTGCCTATAGCTGTACTGTGCGGCCCACCCGCCTAAATCAATCACTCACCTACTGCCCTCTAGTATAACATACAACAACGGTCAGTCTTCATTCTCATTTTATCTACTCTTTCATCGTCTTCCTCGATGTCCTACGATATCAGACGACTGTTCCTCACTTGCCCAAGTCGTCGTCGTTGCCAGCTGTCATATACCGGCGCTGGCACCGTGTTTGTTTGGCTACCAACGCGTCAACGCGCACCGTGTTCTACCGTGTCTCACTCGACTTGCACACCGTTCTACGTGTCCATGACGTGTTGAATCGCTCACTAACTTGATTTTTCTCTCCTAGATGCCCAAGGAAGCCAAACCCAAGGTTCGTTTACCATTACATTACACCCACCACTCTAAACACCTGCATATATGCTATGTTCTACGTCCATTCGTCACCACCCTCTCATTCTATGTGTTTTCCCGCTTGCTCTTACTGAAACATCAACAGCGCAAGGCTGCCGAGAAGTCTGACGCCAAGGCTGCAAAAGGCACCAAGTCGAAGGCCAAGGGCGGTCCCAAGCGCGCTCTCTCCGCCTACATGTTCTTCAGTCAAGACTGGAGAGAAAGAATCAAGGCTGAGAATCCTGATGCTGGATTCGGTCAGTTTGTTTATCATCTCACCTGACCCTTGATTAATGTCGGTTCACAGGCGAGGTCGGTAAGCTTCTCGGGGCCAAATGGAAGGAGCTCGATGAAGACGAGAAAAAGGTAGACACCACCTCGATTCGTTTGCGTTGTGTTCATCATATTTCCAGCCTTACCTTGACATGGCTGCCAAGGACAAGACCCGTGCGGAGGAAGAGAAAGCAGCCCTGGCTGGTGTACGTCCGCTATCCTCACTCTCTTATCTCGACTAATGATGTCACAGGCAAAGACTACCTCCAAGGAGAGCGGCGGCGAAGAGGCAGCGGACGATGACGAGGACTAACTCACGAAATCCCGATCCCGGTTGCACATATACAAGACTCTGTCTCTCATTTCTTCCCTAGTGCTAATCGTCCGCTCGTCCGATCCTCCTCGACTCTTTCACCTATTATATTAACTCCTCCCTTCGCGAGACATGTGCCTACCATCGCTCGTTCTTTAGCTCCGTTATCGCCTCTGCCTTTCGATTGTAACTTTGCTCTTTTCAATGTGTGCTCTCATGTGTTTGCTCACCATCGTTGTCGTTTCGTACACCTGGTTTCACATGTTGTCCGTATATGCTCCCCTCAATGATTGTAATTTGTACGATCAACGTTGATGAGTGAGTCTGTTGAGGACAAGGGTGCTGAAGATGACGTAGGACCACGTGATCTTCTGTCAGGTGACTTCGTCACGTGGTTTCACGTGAGACGCGATTAATTGTAATTGGCTGTCGCTCCGTCGCTCAGCATAAGCCAAATTGCACAATGTCTTCTGGCAAAGACAAGGCCAAGGCCAAGGCATATCAACAGAGTGAGTGCCCATCGCGGTTCTGGCACGACTATTGACGATATTGGGTCCACAGGGACCTTGCATTCGATTCCTGCGTCCCTAGGTGCGCTTGCGCTTTTACGCCGAGACTTGACGCTGACGATGGTCTGAAACGACTCAGAACCGGATTCAGATCCCGAGTTCAATGCAGGCGCGTTTGTATACGAGACGAAAAAGAAGGGAAAACGCGGTCGTAAAGCGTCCGACGCGTCGCCGCTCCGGACGTCCCGGAAGAGACGGCGGGACGTTCTCGATGATGCGGGACCCTCAACGAATTCAAGTGAGTGTGTGAATTGTGGATCTCGGTCATGTTTTTTTTTTTTGCTGAGTCGTGGAATGGAAGTGCCAAAGTCGAATCCGTTGTTGCAATATTTTGGTGATGATATGGACCTACACTCTGCCTCCGAAGATGAGGAGGAGGGCCCAGGGTCGGCTCAAGAGGTGTCGGAAGGTGAGCAGAAGGAAAAAGGTCCTGCGGTATCCCGCACACTGGCGGTTTTCGCAAAGGGGTCTAAAGAAGAAACACCTGTTACTGGTGCCGCGACCTCCGCTGCGGATGATTCGGAGACAGAATCAGAGTCAGACGTTGAGCCTGTCATTGAGACGTCGAAGCGGAAATTGCCAGCTTCTCCGAGAACGATACCGGCTGAAAAACGTGTAAAGACGCCTCCACCCGATGGTATGTTGTTTCACAATGAAGTTTTGTCTAACTCCGGAGCTGATTGGTAGTAGATGATTCTGAGACCGAATCAGAATCAGAGGAGGATGAACTTGTGAAAAAGGCACAGACTGCTGCTGGTATACGATTGTGTTCGTTGCATCATGAATCGACCAGACTGACCACGCATTTCGTTTAGCTCAAGTAATCCCACCTGTCTCGTCGGAATCTGAGACGGAATCTGAAGATGAAGCAGAACTAATCGCTAATCCTGTCCGTACATTCTCCATTTTAATTTTCACTCTGTGGTTAATCTGCCTGCGTTTTTTCATAGGCATTTATTCCACGACCAGGCTTCCCGCTTCGTGCCGGTCAGAAACCCCTGGGTCCATATGTCCTAAACCCTGACGAGGGTATTATGGTACCCGCTGCGATCAATACTTACCTGAGAGAATACCAACGTGAGGGTGTAAAGTTCTGCTGGGACTTGTATAATGAAGGTAGGGGTGGAATTCTTGGCGATGATATGGGTCTCGTACGTCATCGTTTCATGGATGTGTCCCCCACTCTAAAACTCTTGGTCGCATTTCCTTGACTGTAGGGTACGTTCAACTCGTCTCCCCCATTCCAAGTGTTCCGCCTCTTGACTTCGATCTTGCATCATAGGTAAAACGATTCAAGTTATATCATTCCTGTCTGCGATCATGAAGAAGCATGGAGATCGAAGAGACAGACACCGGAGACGGAATCACGTCTCAGAACTGCAAGACGGTGCGGAATGGAGGAAGAATCGGACTCTTCCTCCTGCTAACGACAAATGGCCGACGTGTTTGATCATCGCCCCGTCGTCGGTGGTTGGGAACTGGGAGCGTGAGTTCGAGACGGTGAGTACCTTTTGCCAGCTTCTGAAGTGCAGACATTCAAGGGAGAGGCTTTAGTGGGGTTACTTCGAAGTAGGAACCTATATGAAAACTCCAGCGGAACGAGAAGAAGTTCTTATTGATTTCAAGATGGGGCGATTGGATGTAGGTACGTGACTCTTCGTCCAATATTCCTGACTACAAGGCTCATATGCGTAGTCATCACCTCCTTTGACCTCGCACGCAGGGATATCGCACTGCTGGACGACCTCCCATGGTCGGTCATCATGGTCGACGAAGCTCACCGAGTCAAGAATCCAAAATCCGAGATCACCAAAGCGTACCATCAATTTGCGTGTCTGAGGCGATTTGGCCTCACAGGCACGGCGATCCAGAATTCTTACAATGAGCTGTGGACGATACTCGATTGGACGAATCCTGGTCTGCTGGGGACGATCAAACAATGGAAAGGGTTCGTAGTGAAACCGTTGACTTTGGGACAGTCGGCAAACGCGACAGAGGAGGAGAGGACGAAGGCGTTGGTATGTCACCACGGATCTTTCTGCATTTCAGGGATGTGACTGTTTTTTTTTCCCGTAGGCTGTTGCTGTTGTTGTTAGAGATCAACTGCTTCCAAAGTTCTTTAAACGAAGGTAAGCAATCTGCGAGCTAGGTCGCCTAGTGTGTCTGAGCGAGTCTTTTAGGACGAAAGATATCATCAAGGACCAGGTGGGGTTCTTTTGTGGTCGCATCTCGCGTGATACTGACAAATACGATGCAGCTTCCAATGAAGATAGACGAGGTCGTCTTCTGTCCACTAACCCCACAACAGATCAAAGTGTACAGACGTATACTTGTCATGGAGCCAGTGCAGAATATCGTTCGGAAAGATGAATTCTGCGAATGCGGGTCGGGGGAAAAGTTGGTTTTTCAAGAACAAACATGATAAACCATGAATGATGTTTCTCCCAAAGGCGAAAAGAATGCTGTCATCCTTTCGGCAAGGGCGACGTGTTGAAGTTCACGTCGATCCTGATCAAGGTCTCGAACCACTTAGCATTGATTCTTCCAGGTAACAATCATTGCCATCCGGATTGGATACGAAGCTAAGTGCATGTCTATAGCACCCACCGATAGTCCTGAGCAGGTAAGTGACTCTCGAGTGTCACCACCTTTCGCAGACTCTCGTATTCGAAACAGACCGCCCGCAATCGTGAGCTTGCCGACATTGTGTTTGAGGGGGAAACTGTCCCAAAATTCGGAACGGCTATGTTTCTGCCGTCGTTCTGCGGAAAATGGCTCGTAAGTTGTTCACAAGCATGTTGACATTCTCAGGACATACCTAAGCCATAGATCCTCGATGCCCTTCTGAAAGATTGGAGGAAGGACCGATCTAACAAGGTTCTTATCTTTACAAAGTCAGTCAAGCTGCTGGAAATGCTTGAATTCCACCTCGGCAAACATGGTGCGTTTTGACTCGGACGGTCAAGTTTTTGCCTATTTACGCCGGTGTAGGTTACGGTTTTCTGAAACTAGACGGGTCCGTGGGTCAACCTGAAAGTGAGATATTGGTATGATTCAGATGTGTAATGAACTCAACCGCGCACCACAATTAGGAATGCCTCTGATCGACAGGTTTCATGAAGACCCGGACGTCTACGTATTCTTGATATCCACCCTTGCTGGAGGAACTGGTCTGAATTTGACGGGTGCAAATAAAGTAGTCATCTTTGGCAAGTTCAACGCGCATTCCGTTAGATGCTCCGGTACTAACACACCATAGATCCCAACTGGAGTAAGTATCTTTTCCCCGGTAAGGCTACTTCCTCTCATCAAAGTCGTGATCAGATCCTGCCCATGATTTACAAGCTATGGACCGGGCCTACCGTTTCGGTCAGACTCGTGACGTCCATGTATATCGACTCTTGGGAGCGGGGTCTATCGAAGAATTGATCTATGCTCGACAGCTTTACAAGCAACAGCAAATGGCGATTGGTTATCAAGCCAGTGTACAGACAAGGTATGGAGGTGGCGTTCGTATGTTTGAACTTGACTGGAGTTCCGTTTGTCAGGTATTTTGCGGGTGTACAAGGGGATACCAATCGACAGGGCGAGCTCTTTGGTGCGAAGAATATATTTAGACTTCATGAGGATACCCTGGCGACGAAATTGGCGGTGAGCTTTCTGAAATCCACTTACAGACGGAGCAGATGCACCTGACAGTGCCGACGGTTTGTAGATCGAGAGAGCATCTATCATTGAACTGGATTGGGCACTGGCAAACCTTGGCGGGAAGTCAAGGCGTCGGCCAAAAGCCAAAGATGAGTTGGTGCAAGATGTAGACCCTAAAGTAGGGAAAGAAGATGTATGTGTGGCCCACTTGTTTCGTTAGATCTCTGGCGCTGATGATTGACTCGTTCACCCACACCATAACTAGACGGATTTGCGGGGATTGACTGCTCTGCTTTTCGATGATGGTATGTGGCCATTTTCGTCCGACCTTTTGGTTGCGAAATGACCAGTGCATCGCTTCAGAACCACCAGAGATTGGTGAAGAAAATGATGTACAACAGACGCTTGGCGCAATCGGGGTGAAGTACAGTCACCGCAATGATGCTGTGCTACTTCCCAGTCGGATTGAAGAAGAGCGATCGCGGAACGCACTGAAGGTAGGCGACACCAAGACGGGGTGTCTCGGACACTCACGTGTATTAGGAGCATAAACGACGGAAGACAGCTGCTGGGAAGTCCAAGGACGCAAGCGAACGGCCAAAGACGCCTGAACCAGAGTGGCCGCCCAAACGTAAACATCATAAAGCACCTCTCAGTCCAATGGCACAGTGAGTAGCATAGTCCATTTCGGAGGAAGAGTACTAACAAACGTTCACAGGCTTGCTTCGAGACAAAGAGCCTTGATTGATCTTGGATATATCAAAGACCCGTCACACGTACCCGTGTTCGCCCAATCATTGTAAGTTCGACGACTGAGTGCACTGTCAGATGATTTACTATCGTTTTCAGTGGCAGGAAGTCTCTAGAAGAGCAACAGGAGATTATCGGAAAGTTGGATGAACATTCGCGATCTTACTCGTAGTGTCGCAACAAAAGGTTTGTTGGTACTTGTTGAAAACACAAGGTAATGCCAAATTTGTACAAATAGTTGTTGTCGTCTACGTCATGTGACTTGGATCTAATCAAGTTCACTTCATTCATTTACCAATCCAGTGTCTGACCGATCTTCTTGTATTCGCGTCGTTTCTTCGCCAACTTCGATGTTCAGACACGATAGTGTTGAATACGACAGGCCTCCAAGTCCACGTGAGTTCATGAATTCGCTCGCATGCCTGGTACATGGAGTGACGCCCCATCCAGCGAGGTTGAAAAGCACTGATTTACCGGATGATACCGACTTTCCAGCGGTCGAACCACCACCATTTCTTAGCGGGTTCCCTATTTTGCCAGATGATATGGGTAAGATCATCCCTTCCAATTTGTTTCACAAATAATTTGGCGCAAGCTAAAACGCCACAAAGACATCGACGATTTTCCGCCAGACGTAGTTGAGAGACTCAACGAAGTAGGTGTTTACGTTTGTTTCTATCTCGCTCGAGCGTGAATGATGTGTCTGCAGGTAGCTTACGAAGAAAGTAGGGCGTTGGCGAGCACTCAGCCTCTAGTCTCAAAGCTTCAAGACCTTTCTTCCTTGCGAGAGGAATATCTAGAATCACACGGGTCATGTTTCCTCGCTCAGATAGGTGAACTTGAAAATCAAGGGTATGAATTCAGACGCATTCAAGGTCCGTGTTGTAACTTGAGTTGTGATCTGAACGAACATTTCGTTACCTATTCGCTCAGGCGACGGCCATTGTTTCTATCGGGGTGAGTGTTTTTAACTAGGCTCACTCTCGTCTTTGATGCATTTTAGCATTTAGCGCTGGCGTTCCTTTACTTTGAACGACTGATACGCTCACCCAATAAGCAGGCGACAATCGAAACCCTACTCGGCAATGACGAGGTTCATGGTTTCGATGAAGAAGTTCGTCTGGTTCTTCGACGATTGGTCCAACTGGACATGACCGATTCGTCTGCAAGCGATAAGCTCTTGAATGTCTTCCAGTCAATGGATGGTACGTCCACGACGGAGATTGACACTTACTCACGTTGAAGCCAGATTCCAACTATATCATATGGTTCATGCGCCAGCTTACCACTGACCGCAGAAACTCTAGTGGTCTCAATGATTTTATGACAGAGGCGGGGATGGTTGGAGAACCCCCCCAGCAATGGGCGAACGCGCCCGGCGGAGAAGCAGGTGAATAAAGGCACACACCTTTTTCTAATGGATAATCTGACTCCGAGAAGACCACGTAGATGTTCTCGCTCTCGCTCAAGCGTTGAACGTTTACATCAAGATTGCTTACCTCGATGGGAAAACGCCAGAGCTTCAGTTCCACAGTATTCCAGAGCAAGCACCAGAAGGACACGAGCCACTGGTCTTATTGTACAGGTGAGCACAGCGACGATTATGATTGGACGTACCCTGACGCCGTCGCGAGACCTGGCCACTATGATATCCTACAGAAGAAAGCCCGACTAATGGGTGACTGCTAGGCATTCGTTTGCGATGTTACCATAGGCTATAACTTGATGTACGATATCTGTAAATACCCCAGTTTCACCGGAAGAAGGCGTTGTTACGTCGTCAGCGAGCGATCATGCTGATAAGCACCCTCACAAAGTCCAGGATACTGCCTTGTCTGCCGAGGCAAACCTTTTGTATAAATAGAAGATCGACTTTTTTCAAGTCATCTCGGTGTATAATAAGTACATTACCAGGAGTTCTGTTGGTAAAACACGGAAAGGATAGTATTCTGAAAGTTCGTGATTAAAAGAGTGAAATGCGCCCGCCGATGCTAAGAAGACGGATACGTCATCGAATAGTAGGTATCGTAGGTAGTTCTGTCACTGTTTGGCCTGCATGCTGTTGGTCACGGATTGGCTTTCTCGCATTCAACCTGACGGGTCTATAGTGAGTAACTGATGAACAACTCGAGTGGAAAGAGACTCTACTTACACTGCCAATACCGAATTAACATATACTGCGCGTTAGAGAGGCGCCAAGTTAGCTCACGCAAAGTACTGAAAGCATGCAAACGAAACACAAACTTTTACTCAGCATGGCACCAGGAGCAGCAGTGAGGAATTGACCGATGAGTCCAGTCTGTACGAAATACTGCATAAAAAAAAGTGGGTGTTCTAGTCTGTTCTTCGTCCGCTGAATGGTGACTTACGAGGAGGACCAATGCTAAAGAAACGAGGCTGTGCGATTCCCAGTGAGATGTCAACCTCGTGCTTGCTACTAAATAGTATTAGTTTTCTGGACTCACAACGAAAGCAGCCCCATCTCTATGAACACGACAGATATCCTCTTTACGTAGTTCGTTCGTCTGAAAGGAGTATTCTATGAGAAATTCACTACCTCGGAAGAAAGGACAACCGTTACCGATGGTGAATCGTCCCAGTTCTTGAAGGGCGAAGATACACGAATACAGAAACCGTGATGATGGCGTCGCAGATACAGCTAGCGAGCGAAGACATTGGCGAGAACTAATGGAATTTATAAGGCAGAAATGAAAATCTTGTGCTATGAATGCATACCTTGGTCGAGAAGAGCGTATCTGCCGTCGGTGTGCGAAATCTGTGATAGTTAAGTTATGGGTTCATCTAAATGTACCCTTACATACATGACAGTGATACACACTAGACGTGTATGATTAGTTGTCCTCGATTTCCTGAAATGAAGATGGACGAACTCATGCCAAGAACTATAGTTGCATTAGCTCTCAGTATCTTGTATTACACAGTTACTCACCCAGCTGGGCCAGTGCCGTAATGAGCTATACAAAGTTGACCTCAGCATGTTGGCTCCTCTCGGGGCCTGAAACCATACCACTGCACCGGTAACGATTCTGTTCCGAGCACTTACTTTACATTGAGAGTAGCCAGGTTAGTGGCCGGGGCACTCCGAAACACTCAGAAGAAACTCACTGATCCACACCCTGTGAGCGTAAAAACTGGTAGACGGAAGGTTGGGTTTGACTATTCCACAGGGCCGGATGTCATCAAATCTCACCATTGCACCATGAATGTTATCCAGTACTAAAGAATATCGTCAGTCTAGGATGTCGTGTGAGATAAAACGACCCACGCCAAGGAGGACGCCCATCTTGCAAGAATTCTTCTCAATGGTTGCACCCAGAGCTAGCGAAAAACTCACCAACATCTGCCTAGAGCGCCATTTTCCTAGTGATTAGTGATAATATTGAAGCGTATCATCTCAAACTTACCAGGGGAGATAAAAGACACACTCGTGTGATACATTCCGCCGGCATGATATCAAAATTGTCCAGTAAATGCCGGCTAACGAGTACATGTGAAGTGAGTCAAGCATGCTTTTGAAGCACTAAGTAAAAGGCATAGTGATTGGAGAGGAAGCGTTGCCATACAATAGAACAAGGACCTTGTGTCAAATTCCAATCAGTAATGATGAAAGCCGAGGTACGGTCTGTGACTCACCAATCCTCGCACGATCCTCGTGTCATTTGGAAAGGCCCGGATATAGAATACGTACTGGCCAAATGTGACGCCATACAGGCTGAAAGATGAGAAATGAGCGACGAACAAGAAATAGGCCGAGGAAGCATACAGAGAGGCTATAGTGTAGCCTGAAACCGAACCGGTCGACCAGTCTTCTCAAGGCGCTGATATTATGGCTCACCAATTACACCTGGCCCCCACATCAACTGAAGTGAGATCATTGAAGGGGTTGCAAATGATGATGCTTGTAAGGATGACAGCGGGGACAGCCAGACTTTGACGCGCAAAGAGAACAATCATGACAATAAAACCACCCGGGTGCGGTGCGGTAAAATGTCGAGAATTTTTTACTTGGCATGTCAGGTTGATTTCTGTTCCCACATAGAAGGAACTCCTGAAGATCCGACTCAACGGTGGTCCACTGTAACGGACTGTAACTCACTGTCGATGAATCAGTGAAATGGTTGCTAGTCCCGAATCATTCCAACTTGAAGCATGGCTCTCTCTGGAGGGCGAGGCAAATCGCCAGTGCGCTTCAAGCGGCTGTTGAGTTAACTTGAGTGCCTGCCATTACCTCATGAGCATCTCCAGAAGAGTACTGTATTGAACGTTAAGTGTGCTAGCCCGAGGTAGGGCCATCTGCAAAGCAGTCGAGTGACGTTATTGCTTAACGATTCTCCGAGTATACTTACTGTATGAATTTTGCAAGCACAGGACCTGGTGTCCCACTGAAAGGATCGAGTTTCGCTCGCTTGACTTTTATGTAGATGTATATAAGTAGTGTTGTCGGCACTTCGACCTCAAGGCTGGGGCGGACTCATCGTTGATTAACGTTGACCTTCGTTAACTTGACGTTGGGAGTCGCGGATGGGCTTCCTCGCATTCAATCTTGATATAACTTGAAGAGGAAGGTTAGAAACCACAGTATAGCAATGTGGACGGCATGGATTAGAAGGTGGTGCGATCGTAAGTACTTTGGAGTAATTTTGTAGCCCGGTCAAAGTCGGGACGCCAGCCGACTCGGAGAGCTCAGAGTCGAGGCTCATCGATGATCGAACTTGAAGTTGACCTCAGACTATGCCAACCGTATTGAAGGTTGTATGTCCGAGCATGTACATATCTTGTCCCCCACCTCCCGGTCCCAATCATTAATTCCCAGAAGAATTCACGATTCTTTCTTGGAACGTAATTAGAATGGATTCGCTCTACGATATGCGGTGCATGAATCCTACTGGGGAAGAGCAGGTAGATATGATCCTGGGGAGGAGTCCCTGGTCGCTGAGTGGTGTCATCGAATGGTAGGTATCGTCGGAAGCGATATGGCACGCTGTGCATGCTCCTGTTCTCGGATCGACTTGCGAGCATTCAAACTGCCGTTCATAGATACAACCATTAGTTTTTTTTACGGCGATGGACGTGTTGTTTAGGTGATCCACGTACACACTGAGCATGGAGTTCAGATATGCTACAAAAGGATTGATTAATTGCAAAGCGGATGGAGCGACGGCAACTTACTTTTACTCAGCATGGCCCCGGGCGCAGCGGTAAGAAGCGCGCCCAGTTGGCGATCCTGTATATAAAACTGGGGAGCCAAACTAAGTCCGAATTGACGTGTGTGTCCGGACCGAGAAGACTTACCAAAATCACCATCACCAGCGCATTGATACTAGAGAGGATGAATGAGTGGATCGTACGAGACTGCCGCTCGCGACTTACCAAGTGAAAAGTCCCATTTGCACAAATAGGGCATTCAATTTCTTGATGAAGTTGCCTTTTCTGCTGTAGAGTCGATGAGAATAATATCCACGCGCCCAGGGAGTTAAAGGAGAATACCGTATAACGCCTGTCCTTGTGGGCCGCAAGTAATAGGCTATTGAGAGTGTGATGACGACATCACAAGCGGCGCTCGCGACTGCGGACAACGGTGAAAACTAACGGCGCAGTTTGTCATTACGCAGAGTTGGATCACGGAGATCATGATCACCATACCTCAGTGGTAGAGAGTTCTTGGAATGTTGGGTAGCGGATCCTGCACAGAGGTGAACGGTAAGTTGGACCATCGTCATTTCAACACTCACAGATCTACTGTACACACTAAAATCCGAGATCGGAGTTCAGCAGAGGTATGAAGATCTCGAACAGAGAAATACGAACACAAGCCTAGCACTAGTCAATGTTAGGTTGAGCACACAAAGAAATTCATCGAGCACTCACCAAGTTGAGCGGTTGCGAACAAGATCTGTCATTGTTGAATTCAGTTGGCCTCCGCGATTATTTCTGAATCATACCACGGCAGTCGTGACAATTCGATTATGATCGCTGACTGTGAGATGTGCCTTATGAGTGAGGAAAACAGAGAGAGACCATTATGACCCACTTATCCATACCCTATGAGCGTAGAAGCTATGGTGAACGTCAGGTCGGTGACAGAGCAGTTCACAAATCGGCTTACCTTTGGACTATGAACGTTACCCAGTACTTCGAAAATGTCATCCACGAGAAAAGTTACTTGACACGGGAATGTTCCTTACCACAGTCACAATACCGACCTTCGGTAGACTGCGTTCAGCATTCATCAATTTGAAATAAATTCGACTCTCACAATCACCGACCTAGGTTGAAGTGAAAATGGGATATGATGAAGGAAATCGTCATTTCAAGGAGAAACATACGGAGGAAGTTGTAGTAGGCAATCCGTGGACGTGCTTGAGTGACACTCAACCAAAATGTGGTGGTAGAACCAGGCTAGCGCGAAGGTTTGCGCACTGTCAAGGATGCTACTCGAAAATAAGCAACGGGGAGGAGGATGGCCCGGGGCACCGCTTAGGATCTCACAAGACGATGAAAACCTGGGATCCATGTACCCATCGAAATGAGCCCTTCAGACGAAACGTAGTCACAGGATAAATCTCACCAAGCCTTTCAGGGCGAGCCTGTCGTGTGGAAATTCTCGCACATAGAAGATGAACTGACCAACTCCAACTCCGTAAAGGCTGTCTTCACGTTAGGTCGAGCATGTCGTGTCAGAACCAGCTAAATCGACATACGCTGTTCCAACCATTAAACCTGCGATAGCTGATCAGCCCCGATTTATAGCCATGCCTCGATACATACCTATAAAACCAGGTCCCCAAAGCAAGTTCTCTGAGGGGAGCGCGCTCATCGTGGGCCCGAGGTACAACGCAGGATGGAAGGGCGTCTACAAACCAGCTAGAAGTCACTTATAAGTATGCAAGAGAGCGTCCACTCAAGTTGATTCAATTGTTCGCACTGCCCTGCCCTTCTTAAGCAGCATGGTGATCTGTGAGGCCTTTTTCGAGCTCTGATTGGTTGGTCCCTGTCCAAAAGACGTGATAGAAGACGGCACTATTCCTCTTCGGTCAGTCAAAACCCGGTGCAACGCCCCGGCTAGCAAAACCCATTTAAATCGCAATGTTTTCACTTTCAGGGTATCACGATCATCATAGCCGCTCATTGAGAAGAATATAAATGGGAAAAAAGTGTCGTGTGAGGGTGTTCCGGTCCAATCAGAGTCATCGCGATAACGTTATAAGACCGCTTTGCAGATCTAAGTCGTCGGCTCAGGAGATCGACGGGATGGGAGCATTGTCTCGATGGAGCTGCCATCTGCCCAATGTGCCAGTGAGCAGTTTCCCTGAGTGACGAGGGAGAGCATCGAGTTTGATGGACAAACATTGTCGGTCTGCCACCCGAGAGGTCGCCCTGCATGCCGAAACGTTCTGCACTGGCGGAGCATGGTAGGGATTCAAAAACTGAACCCTGGACTACTATGGGTGACTTTTAGGTGAAACCCAGTTGTTCTGTTCAGTTGATAGGCATACCGTTAGTACAAGTTGGTTAGTACGAGTGTCGAGTTTCAAGTTGGCGTCGAGTTGGTCAGTTCCAAGTACTAGTTGACAACTTGAAACGTTACTTTGGCTAGACTTGACTGGATTAGGGACCGGACTGAGTCGATCACTGTCGATGCGGTTCGGAAGATATCACTTTCGGTATCATTACTTGCCGTCGAAAGGCCATCTACCACTCATGTCCCCAAACTACGAAAACTGGTCCAAAGAGGACCTCATCGCTCGTCTCACCGAGCTCGACATCCACGCCAAAGCTGGTCCCGGTCACAAAAACCTCTATCACAAAAAACGGCCCATCTCACTCACCGCCGGAGCACGTCCATTCAACTTCAAAGATTACCCCCGTCGAAAGATCGCGATCAAATTCTGTTATTCGGGATGGGATTATAACGGTCTGGCGTATCAGGTCGACCCGACACCTTTGCCGACTGTGGAGGAGGTACTGTTTCGGGCGTTTGCAAAGGCAAGGTTGGTCGATCCGGAGGGTGGTATGGAGGGGTGTGGGTGGGAGAAGTGCGGGAGGACGGACGTAGGTGTGAGCGCTGCTGGACAAGTCGTTTCTCTCTGGGTACGGAGCACACTCGGTGCAAACACATCCCTACCCTCAGCGTCCGAAGCTGGACTATCCGAACTTGCAGCCGAACCAAAGAGTATACCTGACACAAGCCCGTCAGAAACTGACAATGTTGACCTCGACTCCGAATTCCCATCCCTCGACCTCATCGACGAACCTCCCTCCAACTCCTCCGCCCCTCCCCCACGCACCTCCGAGCTCTACTACGTATCCATCCTCAACCGCGTCCTCCCTCCCTCCATCCGTATCCTCGCCTGGTCCCCAGTTTCCCCCACCTTCTCCGCCCGTTTCAACTGTCGATACCGTCATTACAAATACTTTTTCACCTCCCACTCCCTCGACGTGTCCCTCATGCAACGAGCTGCTACCTACCTCATCGGCGAACACGATTTCCGAAATCTATCTAAACTAGATCCTGCAAAACAGATCACGGATTTTCATCGGAAGATTCTCAAGGCGGAGATTTCAAGGGTTTCAGGTCAGGGAGGAGAAGTAGACGAGAGCGAGGACGCGATTCATGTCCTCGATCTCGTCGGCACAGCGTTTTTGTATCATCAAGTGAGGCATATCATGGCGGTTTTGTTACTCGTCGGGACGGGCCTCGAGTCTCCTTCCATCGTTCCTACTCTGATGAACGTAGACGGATCTGAAAGATCACCCTCCTCCGAACCCCTCCCCATCGTCGATCGAAAACCGGACTACCAAATGGCAGACGCCCTCCCTCTCATGCTATGGGATTGCGCCTTTTCGGATTCAGACGTACGATGGCAGACCGGTAACAACAACAACGACGACGACGGCGAGGACGATAACCATGACCAAAACGCAAACGATGACGAGGCGAGCCGCGAAACGGGTACCAAGGGTGACTTGTACCAGCAGCTACATTCCATTCATCAGCGTTCGCTCGTACACGCTTGCCTCGAATCTTATTTCCTCAAGGCTGCCGCTCGATTCCATCCACGACCTCCACAGTATTTCCCGTTCAGTCGGACGGGATTGACGACGTCTACGATTCCGCCGCTCGGGGACAAGGATCCAGTGCTCGGCGTGCCCTTGGGTGGAGGTACATATCGAAAAGGAGTCAAATATGTTCCCCTACTTCAGCGAAAGAGGCTCGATCACGTCGAAGTTGTCAACGCGCGTTATCGGAATGGCAAGGGTGGTCGTAGAGCCGAAAGGCTGGAGGCAGCGAACAGTGGAGGGGCAGATGATGAGTAGTCGAGGATCTCTCTGGTCGTGCGATTTCCACCGAGTACATTAGTCCGAATAACGACAGAAACGCGGACAGTATGATTGGCAGTAGAAAGAGAGCGTTGCTTTCGTTCATTAGATAAAGGTGTGCTGTACAGGGAATCGCGGAAGGGTAGAGCTAAGCAAAGAGAAGTTATAGAATGCTTCCCAGTTTCCAAGAGTGTCTGAAGCATGTCTCCGTGATGATATCCTGACTTTACTCGGTTGGCCCGTTGTTCAGGTAAACATAGGCATCTTCTGTGGCTGGAACAGGGTTCCCATTAAGCGGCTCTGCAAGACGCTCGTCTGGGAAGAGTGGTTGAGAACCAGGTAAATTGGAAGGAACGAGACCTACAAATAGGACAGCTGTCGATGTGCTCAAAATGTTTCAGCGCCCAAGTCGTTCCGGCGGCAGCTTCGTCTCTTCGTCTTTGTCTTTGCTCGTTCTAGATCACGTTGTGAGAACATGCATTCAATCAGGCGGTGATGAAACCCATACCTCGATCTTGCTCTTCTCCCTAGCTGCGGTGTCGAAGTCACCCTCCCTGATACCCTTGGCAACGGCATACCACAAACGCCTGCTTTCCCATTCGCCTTCTTGCTCGGCTGGCGCGACAGTGACTTCCTCTTTGGGAGAGGTGACGTCATGGAAGGTGGCGCCAGTGGACTTGTCCGTCGAGGTGGTGTGCCACGTTCCTTGAATAACACGCTCTGAAGATTGCGAGGGATGTGCGACCGTGGCTTTAAATGAGTGCGATGTACCAGAGAAATAACCCTTCCCCTTGTACTCAATCTGAGCACGTGATGATCAGGATCCAAGCATAGAACATTGGCAAGGAACATACCACCGACAGCCAGCCATTCGAGGCCTGGATGTAGCTTGTTTCAGCTAGCTCGATGTACGGAGAGCCATACCAAAGACCGTCGATACGCAGACGTGGTAGGGTGATAAGATATTCTTCCTTCTTGCCAGATGGCAGGTCAACTGTTAAAATGGCATGACCGACCTGTTTGACAATAATGCTGCCACCTGGTCATACGTATGAGCCGATGGGGAAACAGCGTACAGCGGAACACAAACCGCTGAAACTCGTCTTTTGGGCATTGTGGCCTGTCAGGACAACACCCTTGGCTTCATTGGCTATGCGATAAGCAGTAATGGGAGGGTGATGTGAAACTTGCTCGACGACCAGGGTCGTTTTGCCACCCCGTGCCGCGTTCGCCGGCCAATAGCCGTAGAAAAGCCTAGCATCGTGAGTCAAGAACACATCAGAATTGTTGCTGAATACTCACTCCCCGAGCACAGGGTTTAGAGGCCTTGATCGGGATTAGATAGGAATGATTTACAGGTTGAGGTCACTTACTTTTTCTCAGAACCCATCGATTCATTGCGCGAGGTATATTGACCCTTGAGGGTGCTCTGAATAATGTTTAGATGAGTTCTGCCGCTCGGAAAAATCGTTGGGAAAGTAGTACAATGAACCATCTTAGGACAGCCAGGGTACGATCTTCCTCATTCCGGGCGTCCGCAATCTTTGCAAACAGTTCGGGACGTTCACACCAGTAGGCTGCAAACGAATCAGTGTCGCCTACAAGTACAAGCAATACTACATACCGGGGAACTCGGTAAGCGATGTTGGGGACAGAATGAATGGGGGTGCCGTCATGGACGAAAGATCCCCGGTGAAGCCAGCGAGGCTGAACGAACGAAACGTTCAGTATACAGCATTCATCGGGTGGGATCACCAACGAACGATTTGAGGAACGAGGTCCAACTACTCTTCTGCGCTGCGGGCACGGCCTATATAGTCACGGACGAGGAGGTGGATCGGGGGTTCGAGATACAGGTATATTTGTGTTTATGTTGGTTACGGTCAGATCTCAGGAAAACCTGTGAGAGACTTGCCTCGCCAGCTTGTTCAGTCATATTGCTATAATCCTTGGAGAGGTAAAGAACGGACTGGCGTGATGGTTGATGTAGATGGTCAAGAGCAAATTAGGGCAACGCTCCATTATTACAAGTCACGTGAAATCTCACCCCACGGCAGATAACGCAGAAAAAGTGATAGACGACTATTGCGACAAAGGACGATATACTACAGCATGAGAAGAGAAATAGCTAACCACTACTAGTACAACGCTTCCTCCGCAGAACATCGCACCAACCGTCGCACCTTCTTCTTGTAAGCTATCAAGGCGGGTGAGCTATTTATACCCCCGGGAAGCAATGAACAATACCGGCGAAGTCAGTGCGAATCTCCTTCGCTGCGTCAACGTTAGCTGGGCTGTCCGTGTTCGGAGTGTCCGACGACAGAAGAGAGATAACACTGATGAGCTGCAATGATGGTCAGTCATCACACTAACGAGAGATCCGACAAGAATCGCACTATGGTCTCAACTGTATGAACAGGCATCCATCGTTCGCCAGCATCCTCGTATCCGTACTGGTCGTCACCGGGCGCGTGCTAAACATCTCTAGGTGAATGTCCCCGATTTGTGCGAATGGATCCGATTCTTACCAATATCGAAATGCAGACCACGCCATCCTGGTAGACTGAATATAGTCGTTTAGCCATACTATTAGTTTGGGTCAAAGATAGCTCAACTGTTTGGGTGCCACATCGGGGTGATGAACCTCATCTTGGGAGGTAACAAAGGATACTCGGGGGGAAACGTCAACCGCGCCCTGAAGAAACCGCCTTCACTGATGATAAACGTCGTCAGTAGCCATAGATGTCCGATGGTAGAAGTAGTATTTACTAGAGGGTGTCGGGAGGCCTTTGTGACAGATCAGCTGGGTAACAACGCCAACACGATGGAAAAGCCACTCACCCGATAATCATGATTTCCCATTCGTACAGATTGTTATCCTCAACGAGTCCTTTTCCCATAATTCTGTCAGGAATCCGTTGGAGATCTACATTACGGAGGGAGACTGGCCGTACCTGCAGAGAACCCCTCGACAGGGCGTTTCGTGAGCTCGGTGAGTTGGCGACGGAGAAGGAGCGAATTAGAAGGTTGTGGTGCTGGCGAGTGCGACATCGAGAATGTAGTTCTTAGCAGCGGGCAGGTTCGGAGAGTAGAACAGAAACAGAGCAAGGACAAGAGTCGAAGAACGTCAAAGGAACCAGTGACCTCCAGCGTGATCGTGTGAATTAAAGCTGACTACAATCAAGTTAATACAAAGTTGGTACTATTGCTAGCTAGTTAGATCGTTATGTGACTTGTTAGAGCGATTCCTGCGAGGAATACAATCACACGAAACATTCAATGTTCAAAATACGTGAGGTACCTCAGGCTATACCGGCCTTGGTTGTAAATCACTTCCCGCACTTGACCAAAACGACGCCGATCAACCTCGCAAAGTTCATCAAATCCTCTCTTCCCAACAGAGTGAGAGATCGAGCCATACAAGTTGAACAGCTGCAGCAACAGGCAGCAACTATAGTCACTCGAAGATCGTCATGCCCATCAATATACTCTGCACAAAGCTGACCCTGGGGTAACTCACCAGATGTCGTCAGGGACTTGACCGATGATGCAATTCTCGACAAACGTCACGGATGGACATCTGACTACAATTACTCCGCCATAAACGAGTGAGCATCTCACCGCCATAATTTTAAAAAAGTGGGCGAGGACACTTGCGCCGCTATCAGCCCAAGCACCAGCAGCAAGTGACATACCCATATGACAGTGAAAGACTTACAATACCTCCAGGGAAGCCAAGGACAGCGTTGGAGAGTTGGTAGTCGATGCAATTCGAGACGAGGGATGTCTAGCCTCACATTGGTGAGAATCTCCCACGAGAAGCTCATACTGTGACGATATAGGTTGCCTGGCTGGGTGTAAGTATCATACAGAGACTCCAACTCCGTACCTATTTGCTCGCACACATCAGCCGCGTCCCCCTGTTCCGTGCAAATCTCGGCCGGGATCACCAATGCCAGTGGCCACGCAAAGCACACTGCCGTAATATTCACGTATGATGTGTGAGTCAATTACTCATCTAAAAAAACACCGGTGGAAGCTGTGCTTCGTTTGAGTACCACTCTACCGGAGAACTGCCAATGCCTTTCCCTTGTGTCATGACAAAAAAGGTAGATGTAGGGTGACGCTGAGCATCTCAGCCGATGGGCTGCTCCCTGCTGCTCCGCTCTGCATCGTGGTGACCCTCGTAACCGGAACGGTAACAGTCAAAGAGTTTCCATTCAAATTCGATGCATCCGCTTGAACTCGGTGATTGGTATAAGTAGAGAAATTCTCTCACCACACAGGCTTGGTCTTGTGAATTGCTATGATGGTAGGTTCAACTCCTGAAAATTGGAGTCTCAATACAGTGCCATGAATTGAAATATCAACCCTCAAGAAGCGAAAGCCTCTGTTACAGGGTGATTCGAGTCGTGAGAAGCATATCCCTGTCCTGGTCTGAAGAATTCCGTCTTGCAAACATTTCCATGTTTAGGATAAGACGGCTTCCCTGGAAGTAAGTACGTGTTCATACTTCACCGACCCTTGATTGAAACTCGATATAGTACTTACAGAAGATGACTGAAGTGAAACTGTCCAGCTTCGCTCACTCGTTAACCACACATTATCGAGGAGAAAGTTCTGACTTACAAAAAAGCAGCCACGGTCCGACGATCGTCGAGTCCACATATAGCCAGAGATGTACCACCCAGCACTGTAGTATGCAGATCAGAATCAGAGAGTTACACCAACAGGATGTCTGGAGTAACGACTCACAAAACATAGCAACATATATACTTGTTGCATCTCGCATGAGAAATGAAACAATAGGTGTTCTCCCCAACCCTAGTTTGACACCGATAACAACCTTGTAAACTGTCATACCCACCATTACACTTTGAACTATCAAGAAGATTGCTCTGTGGTGCTGCCGTCAGCACGCGAACACAACTTTCAAGGGTAAACAGCTCACGCATGAATTGTTGTGGACTTTCCAGCCGGAAGAGGTAGCATGCAAGCCTCGAAATATGTCGCAGAGGGAAATCGAGCTATACGGATTGAAGCGACAACCAGATCTGAAAGTATTAGGGCTCCAAGGAAGATGTCCACTTTACGACTTCGATTGAACAATGCAAAAACTGATAAGACAAAACGCATAACTGTGAAGTTGGTTTCGTGAAGCCTCTTGAGCTAGTTCTCACCTCTGGTGGCCAAAGTGAGTTCGAGCATAAACGACGCAATCTGGACTGTGGCTAGCATATATCGATACCATGACGTGCAGAGGTGGTCAGGCAGATCTCCTGACGATATAATCGATGAAATAGAGTAGTGGAATCTGGTATGAAATCAGTGACACCGACACGATGGTGGACGAATTCTGACATACACTTGTTCAAGCAGCGGAATATAACGGAGATAGAAGTAAAACAATTTGAACATGCAGTTACGCATCCTGCGAATGTTAGGCTGCGCCTGACACAGTAACACACCAAATGGACCTACGACCAGATATATTCCACCTCGTCGTTGAACGACAGCAGAAAATCCCAGACCAAGAAAGCTAGTGAAGCCACTTTGCTCCTTTCAGCCTAAGAAAGGACGCTTCACTGATAAGACTCACCCATGTGATATTCGACATCGCGCAAGGCGTGAATATATGTGACGGAGAAGTTTGGATAGTACGTGGCAGCTGATGGCATTTAGGACGAGGGTCAAGTTTCAGAGGGGAAGGCGACATGGCTGAGCAAACGAAAAGAGGTTATAGACTTGGCCTGCGTACGGCACTGTATGGCATTGAAGGGTTCAGTGGATCCTGTACGCTCTTTGGTGAGAAATTTGTGGCAGCGCGGCCGACTCGTGGTTTGATTGAGGAGGGCAACAGTGAACAGACTCACAGTACGAAATCATTCCAATAAATCGCCAACGACTGGACTGGAGGAGGGTGTAGGCTCGAGTCACGTGACTGCTCAGCATACCGGTTAACCCAAATCCATACCGTTCTTATGATAACTCCTCTGCTATGGTTGCATCTATGGAGGACGATGACTGGGAACAGCCAAGTCGGACGAACTGGCGTGGATTGGGCGTTGCAGATCCTATAAAAAACGTAGAGGTATGTCCGATTCTCAATCTCACATCGCGTTGCAGTCTCCGAGACGAGTCATAGGACAAATGGCTATTGCTGCCCGCTTTCCTCAAGGTGAAGGGTCTCGTGAAACAACATATCGACTCGTTCAACTACTTTGTCGATACAGACATCAAGAACATCGTGAAAGCCAACAACAAGGTCACTTCAGATGTCGATCCCCGATTCTGGCTCAAATACACCGACATACACGTCGGGTTCCCTGACCGCACAGATCTTGACGCCATCGACAAAAGTATAACCCCTCACGAATGTCGCCTACGCGATATCACATACTCCGCACCTATCCTTGTCACGATTCAGTACACTCGCGGGAAAAACGTCGTGAGGAGGCCAAATGTTAACATCGGCCGACTGCCCATCATGCTCCGGAGCAGCAAATGTATATTGACAGGACGCAATGAGGCGCAGCTTGCTCGCATGAAAGAGTGTCCCCTTGATCCCGGTGGTTACTTCGTCGTGAAAGGCACCGAAAAGGTCATTCTAGTCCAGGAGCAACTGAGCAAGAACAGGATCATCGTCGAAACCGATACCGTCAAGGGCGTCGTGCAAGCCTCCTGTACCTCGTGAGCGTTGAAATTCGATGACACGTGCAAGTCCCTCTCACATCATCTGTATTCCAGCTCAACTCATGGTGGTCTCAAATCCAAAACCTATGTCGCCACTAAGAAGGGCAAGATATATCTTCGCCATAACTCCATTCACGAGGATGTCCCCATTGTCGTTGCTCTCAAGGCACTGGGTATCCAGTCAGACAAGGAGATCCTCTTACTTACCGCCGGTACCACGGAGGCGTACAAATCCGCCTTCTCTGCAAATTTAGAAGAGGCCGCTAAGCTCGGTGTATTCACTCGCCATCAGGCCCTGGAATGGATTGGATCTAGGGTAAAGGTCAATCGCAAGGTTGTGGGCCCACGAAGACCCACATGGGAAGAGGCACTGGAGGCTCTTGCAACAATAGTGCTAGCCCATGTGCCCGTCGTCGGATTGGACTTCCAGTCGAAGGCTATCTTCGTTGCGACGATGACGCGACGTGTTCTCATGGCCATGGATGACGAAAAGATGGTTGATGATCGTGACTATGTTGGAAACAAACGACTCGAGCTGTATGTGTCATCTGATATCCCCTCGGTCTGATATTCACGCAGATTCAATTTCAAGCGCCGGTCAGTTGCTGGCTTTGCTGTTTGAAGATATTTTTAAGACCTTCAACGCAAACCTCAAATCTGCAATTGACAAAGTTCTGAAGAAGCCCTCTCGCACGAACGAGTTTGATGCATTCAATACAATGCAGTTTCAGGGTGATCACATCACCTCCGGTTTTGTCCGAGCCATTTCCACCGGAAACTGGTCTCTCAAACGTTTCAAGATGGAAAGAGCAGGCGTTACCCACGTTCTCAGCAGGCTGAGTTTCATATCCGCTCTCGGAATGATGACCCGCATTTCATCTCAATTCGAGAAGACTCGCAAGGTCAGTGGACCTCGTGCTTTACAACCCAGTCAATGGGGAATGCTCTGTCCCAGTGACACGCCGGAAGGCGAAGCATGTGGTCTCGTGAAGAACCTCGCACTGATGACGCATATCACCACCGACGTGGAAGAAGAACCCATCATACGTTTAGCGTTCATGCTCGGGGTGGAAGGTTCGCACATCGCTTTATCCCTATCAATATCTCGCCAACTCATCGACAATGTTATAAAGATATCAGTCTGGCCACCGGCACGGAGATATACGGGCCTCACACTTTTGTGGTTAACATAAACGGAACAATAGTCGGTTTGACGCGACATCCTGCCCGGTTCGTTGCCAACTTCCGAAGGCTTCGCAGGGCGGGCCGTGTCAGCGAATTTGTCGGTGTCTATGTAAACCATCATCACCACGCTGTTCATATCGCGAGCGACGGAGGGCGGATATGCCGGCCGATGATTATTGTTGAGAACGCGGTACCGAGAGTTACTTCGGAACATATCGCGGTGAGTAGCTAACAGTATGATGGCACGGACGTCGCTGACGTTACCTCCTGGGCAGCAACTGAAAGCCGGGAAAATTGCGTTTGACGACTTTTTGCGCCGCGGACTTGTGGAGTATCTTGACGTGAACGAAGAGAACGACTCCTATGTCGCGCTGTATGAGTCGGATATCGTGCCCGCGACAACCCATCTAGAGATCGAACCCTTCACGATTCTCGGAGCCGTCGCTGGGCTCATTCCCTACCCACATCATAATCAATCCCCCCGTAATACCTATCAATGCGCCATGGGTAAACAGGCAATAGGGGCGATCGGTTACAACCAGTTCAACAGGATCGACACTCTTCTTTACCTGTCCGTTTATCCTCAACAGCCCATGGTGAAGACGAAAACCATCGAGTTGATCGGTTATGATAAATTACCTGCCGGTCAAAATGCGACCGTGGCTGTCATGAGTTACTCCGGATATGATATCGAGGATGCCCTGATTCTTAATAAGGTGAGCGATGATCCTTTTCTGCCCACGTTTCGCTTCAGTATAATATTGTCCTGCGATGTAGGCCAGTCTGGACCGTGGTTACGGTAGATGTCAAGTGTTGCGAAAGAATGCCACACTCATTCGAAAATATCCAAACGGAACGTAAGTCTGGTTTTACTTCATATTTAATAATGCGTTTCGACGCTCAATTCCCTCGAAGTTTCGATCGGCTGGCAGACGCTCCGCTCGACGAGAATGGAACTATCCAGAAAAAGTACGATATTGTCCAGTTGGATGGTCTCGCAGGCGTGGGCGAACGAGTCGATCCAGGGGATGTTTATGTAAACAAGCAGACCCCCACGAATGCAAACGACAACACATTCACCGGCCAAGCTGCCACGGTTCCCTACAAGAACTCGCCGATGACTTACAAATCCCCCGTGGCTGGGTACATCGACAAAGTCCTGATTAGCGATACCGAAAACGACCAGACGTTGATCAAGGTGCTGATCCGTCAGACACGGAGACCAGAATTGGGGGACAAATTTTCGTCTCGGCATGGTCAGAAGGGCGTTTGTGGCTTGATTGTGAATCAAGAAGACATGCCGTTTAATGACCAGGGGATTAATCCTGGTACGAGATTTTCTTTTGGTGTTTCAGGAAATTTTCGGTCTTGATGCGATGCTCTAGATACTATTATGAATCCCCACGGTTTCCCCTCACGGATGACTGTTGGCAAGATGATCGAACTGTTGGCTGGAAAGGTCATCATTCCCGTCGTCGCTTCTAATTTTCTACTCATTTTGCTTCTGGTTAGGCCGGCGTTCTCTGCGGCAAGCTTCAGTATGGGACGGCCTTTGGCGGGTCCAAGGTAGGTGACCTGAGCTGTTTCTTCCAAGTTGGTCTGGTTCAAACTTGTCGCCTTCAGGTTGAGGATATGTCACGGATCTTGATCGAACACGGGTTCGATTACGCCGGGAAAGATATGCTTACTAGCGGCATTACCGGCGAGCCAATGGAAGCCTATGTTTACTTTGGACCAATCTATTACCAAGTGAGTGTCTTGATTACCCCTGGTTCGTTGCAAACGCGCTCATGATTGATTACAGAAACTGAGTGAGAAAAAAAAAACTTTGTCTGTCAAATAATCGTGTAACGGATTGATCGACTTTTTATCTGCCACAGAACACATGGTCATGGACAAGATGCACGCTCGCGCGAGGTACGGATCGAGAATTGGTGGCGCATATGTTGCTTAATTCAAATCTTCACAGAGGGCCACGTGCGACGTTGACTCGACAGCCTACCGAAGGTCGGTCTCGCGAGGGAGGTTTGCGATTGGGAGAGATGGAACGCGACTGTCTAATCGGCTACGGCGCAACTCAACTGCTACTTGAGCGCTTGATGATTTCTTCCGACAAGTTCGAAGTGAACGCTTGCCAAGAGTGTGGTCTCATGGGCTACAATGGCTGGTGCACATATTGCAAAAGTTCAAAGAAGATGGCGAAACTCACCATTCCTTACGCTGCAAAATTACTCTTCCAGGAGGTTAGTTACGCCCCTTTGACATCAAAGCACGTTTCTCGCTAACGACGGCTCAAAAAATGCAGCTAATGGCGATGAACGTCGTACCACGCCTCGTGCTAGATGATGCTTGAGAACTGTATTATTAGTGATCCTAATTCTATTCCAAATTCCCTAAACCCGCCCTGTCGGACAAGAAAAGCGCCGACCTTGTCTTCTATGTGATCAATCAGTACCAAGCAAAACGAACAAGGCGCATAGCCATTCATTTATCACACCCGGCCGGCTCATCGCTCATGGGTGGCGTGCCACCTTTTATGGGGAAACCAATTATGAAGATGACATTCACCGGGTTACTGAGTAGGTCTGGCTGGCAGCTTGCGTGGATCCTGCAGAGTTGAGCTGTACATGTGCCTGGTTCTTATCAACGGTGATAAGATAGTGAAAAGAACACGGCCCCCATCGTGGAAGCCAGACAATTCCGGGGGAACGTCTTACGGAATTGCGGGGTGAGAAAGATTTCACAAAGAGGGGAGACACGTCATGGCTGGTCTCTTACCCTTGTTCCTCTTGGACAGCCGTGAAAGCACATACATGCCACAAACTGGAGCAAGGAGAGGTTTCAAAGTTTAGCCAATGTCAGGGTAGGTCTGGACTTTGGTGAAGATTGAAATTTGGCCGCCGTACATACCTGGTGATATGGAACTACTTCGTTCAAGACATTCACGCTTGATTCGAAAATAAGATGATGAACGAACAAAGAACTGTGCGGGTGAGTAAGCGCTCGCGGAGTTTGGCGAGTGTAATTGAATACCGTCAGACTCAAGTCAAACCACGCCCGAACTCAGAAGTTCAACTTAGAATCAATCACGATGAACTCGAGAGGATCCAACGGTTCGACTGCACTGCGGAGATTGATGACAGAGTACAAGCAACTCACGTCTGGAGGTTCGCAACCGCCCCATTCCTCTATTCCATCTCAAGCTCACATTGCGTCCCCAAGGTTCGCCAGACGGCATGTTTACAGCAGGTGCGTAAGATGGTGTTCGTCCGCCCATCAAAAACACATCAACGGCGCAACCCACAGGCCCGATCTCGGAGTCGGACTTTTTCACCTGGGAGGCCCTGATATGTGGACCCAAAGACACACCATTCGTGGGTTCCTCTTCAACCGACTTTTATCTCGTCATGAAAACAAGATATATATCTCCTATTCGATTTCTAGGAAGGTGGTGTCTTCGTTGCCAAGTTGACGTTCGTATGTCTCGCCACATTGCTTGTTGACCCTCTCGATCATGCCAACGCTGAAACGATGACGCCGTTGATTGGGTTTTCCTCTTTTCGCGCCTTAGCCCTCCGATTATCCGTTATCGCCCTTCAAGATGAAATTCGACCCTCCATTATTTCACCCTAACAGTACGCAAATTCATCTCCGATGACAAGACCTTCTTGCTGACCCGTAGGCAGTTTACTCGGACGGCACCGTCTGCATATCAATCCTACACACACCAGGGGACGACCCTACCATGTATGAGCAAGCATCTGAACGCTGGAGCCCGGTCCAGAGCGTTGAAAAGGTCGTTCTCAGCGTCATTTCCATGCTTGCCGGTACGTCGATCTCGATCCCGTCCCTAACCCAATCAATCGCTACATCATTGCGGTAGAACCTAACCTGGAGAGCGGCGCCAACATCGATTGTTGCAAGCTCTATCGCGATAATAAGCCGGTGAGCATTCATTTGGTGTGACGATGACCACCGTCGTTTATCGTTTCCATGATTATGAAATTGGGCTACACATAGGAATACGAAAGGCTGGTGAGGGAGTCCATTAAACAACAGTTAGGGTTATGAGAACAACAAGGTGTGCAGTAGGACTATAGGAAATGTAGTCGCGTAGCTATACGTTCAAACGACATGTGCAATCAGTAATACGACGGGCTACGTGCAATAGGATAAACATTGTAACGCGCCTCGCCTGGTAACGTAGTAAGGTCTATCCGGATCAAGATCATGTTCATCGTCGTGAGGCGGCATAACGCTTGAAAACTCTTGCATCAAACTCTGGACCGGTTTTGCCAAATATATGGCGTTGGACGTATTCATTGCGGAATATTCCGTCGGGGTCCACATCATGTAGGACACTAATGAAGTCGTCGAACCGCGGGTATAAGGTGCGAATCGTGTCTGGTCGAAGACGGTGAGCTTTTGCCCAGTGTGGTCGTCCGCCGTGACGGAAGAGAATGGCCTCGAACCGTTCGAACAACTTATGGTATGGAACTTCCAATCCATAAGGTCTAAGATGAACGGTTAGGTCCGACGATGTATTGAGAAGCGACGCCTCACTTGTACTGCACAATTCCGATCCAGCAAGTTTTCTGATTGTTACTCGGACTTAGCCAGATGTCATCGGTGTCAGAGAAACGAATCTCGATGGGGAAGTGGGGACGCAGGCCATTAGGGTCTTTGAATTCCTTGGCTAGCCATGAATGGAGATCTTCCAGGCACGCTTGCGTGTTTTCGTAAGGGATGGCCCATTCCGTGGTATGATGGGGATACTATGGGTTTGGTTACCTCTAAAGAGTCCAAGGCGCCGAAGTGATGACGACTCACTCTGCAATCTAAATTAAATATACGAAAACTATCATC
Source organism: Chalciporus chontae (assembly GCA_038089555.1). Taxonomy (NCBI): domain Eukaryota; kingdom Fungi; phylum Basidiomycota; class Agaricomycetes; order Boletales; family Boletaceae; genus Chalciporus; species Chalciporus chontae. The sequence goes on along the minus strand of JBBPLD010000050.1, from coordinate 67,861 downwards.
CACCGTGACGACCCTGTCTTTGACGAGCCACGCGGCGAACCGGGTCGTGAAGACGTTTAGGGAGAGGACGTATCTGCCCAGGAAGAGAAGGAATTGTAGCACGTGGAAACCCAAAAGGGAATGCCATAGCCAACTTCCCACTGGTCTTTTTGGCTGTCAGATCCAGGGATCCTGTCAGAACACAACGACAAGACACTTTGACAGAAACAGATGCGTACCCCTGCAGTCCGATCAGCAGAACTTACCCGGATGCTATCTGCGGCCGGAAACCACCATAGTCGGACATGCTCCGAAGCACCGACGAGGGCATCCATACAGCGGATGCATTCGCGGAACCCAATCGTTTTCTGAACTTCCCTCAGACGAAACGCAGGTTCCACTTCCAACGTCACGGTCATGATAAGACCAGTGCTTCCAAGTCCACAGATGGAGGCAATGAAGAGATCCGGTCTCTCCTGGCGAGAACACGATACTCGGGAACCATCGGCCAGTAAGAGTGACAAAGCCATCACATGGGTTGAAATAACACCATATTTGATGCCAGTCCCGTGGGTCGCGGTGGTAATGATGCCACCTAGCGTCTGATCGGAAATGGAGCCGACATTGATCATTGCTAAATTATGTTCGGCAAGTTCAGCATGCAACGAGTCCAGAGTGATACCAGCTTCGGCGATAACGTATCGTTTGTCGACGTTGACCTGGGAGGGAAGAAGGGGTAGAGACGCATGTCAGCCTTGAAATGGTTATGTGAATGTGTGCCTTGGATGTCAGACAGATGCGTCGGAAGGGGCGCAAACAAGGCTAAATCTACAAAGTCTAAATATGCTTACTTCAAGTAATCGATTCAACTTTGTGGTGCGAAGCATGTACCCGGTAGTACATGCGAGATCGCTGGGACTATGTCCTACTCCGACGGCGCGGACGACCTTGATTTCGCGGCGCGCGAGCTCCAATATGAGTTGGCAATCATACTCCGACTCAGGCTCAAAGACAGCGAGGGGGGTGCATGTGAAACTTTGTCCCCAGTTGGTGAAGCGGGAGCGGGGTGAGTCGGAGGGGACAGTGATTGGAGTTAGGAGGTCATATATAGCGTTGGTTGGGATATTCGCGACGCTCGACTGGGTCGACATTTGGGTCGGGTACGAGGGGATGAAACGATATGGATCATTGACCGTCAGGAGGGGTTTTTATAATCTTTTGGGAAATTGTGACACAAACTGATCGACCACATCCCGCCAAGGACCGGTCGTCTTCGGAGTTCTCCGAGCGGCGGGTACGGCCGGTGAGTTGGACAGGTCAAGAGGAAAAGCAGTGTAAAAAGTGTTAGTGCGGTCAGAGGTAGAAGCTGACACTCAAGTGACTCTGGCCGATCTCGGGGCAATGTAAAGGCACAGGATGCCTTTGGAAAAGGTACCAGGTCCCAATATAACCGGCCCATCGCGAGACCAGTTGGCTTTTTCATCATGGCGTGTAACGCTCCGTCGCATATGGATTTTGATTTGATGAAGAATATATATCGAATGCCATGTCCCGGATCGATCGCTCGACAGAACCGTATTCCCTTCGTGAGACGGATCTATGATCTGATCCATCAATGAATATCTGTTGGCACGTCGGGAACAATCTAGCGATGGGCCCACCTTGAATACTACACGCCGTCCACCTCCTGCCATGATTATCAGCGATGCGAGCGGCGACGCTGGTGCCACTGAGCGGTTAAACGAGCGGTGGAACCCAGTGTCCAATCGTCACAGATCGTCAGTGCTACACCTGCATCTGAGCATCTTGACACCATATGGAGACGAAAAATTTAAAAATATGGCTACTACCAGGAACCTTGCCGACAACAGTAACTTAGCTTCCGGCGTCGCTGAGAACGAGGCAACTTACATTTCCGTCTGCTTCTTTCAACTTCCAAGCTTCCCCTTGAAGCTTGATCAGTTAACTTTTTTAGACAGGGAGAGAACCAACGTTTTGCCGGTTTGACTTCTCACGCGACAACGATCTACAGATTCAATCATCATCCAAGCCCCCCAAAGATAATACGTCCCATATATTTTTAATATGATAAACCACAATGGGAGTGGGAACGATCCGATCGCTTGCAGACGACAACCAAGTATGAACGTCATTAATCCAGAAAACGGTATGAAAAAAATAGCATGGGGGTATTAGATTCAATTCAAAAAGTCGAACACGACCCGGCTCCATTCCTGGCCTTCATAAAGCAACACCCCTCTGACCTCGGCGCTGTCCATCTCAAGTCCAAGCTCAAATTCTGCCACATCGTTCGTATCAGATCGTTCTCCATCGAGTAAACCCTACGTACCAGTGTAGAATCCATTCAGCTGCGGCATACTGGCGTTGTGCTGGAACGTGGGTAATGTACCCAGATCGACCGTCCATTTGCAGAGCTCCATCGTTTCACCCTAGTACACACACACGACGTCAGTGACAATCCCAAGATAGTCATGACGTGTCAACGATAGATCCTTGCCTCATCGGTATATCGCATAACTTTATCGGAATCAGACGTGTACAGGACCGCCACGAAATGACGATCTGCAAGCCACTATTCAGTATCGCAAGGCAGGATCACTGCTACCCATATCTTACCCTGAGCAGTCTGTGAGAATTTACTGCGAGGAAAAAATTAGGCTGATTCAACACATTCAATTATCGCCCAACGCTCACCAGAACTTGGTCTTCACGCGTTGACTATAGATCTGATTAGTCATCGAATGGGAAAGAAAGTTAGACACACGATCTTACCCCTTGCGCAGGATGGCACCTTTCATGACCAGATACTGGAGTCTAAACTTCCGGTTACCAAATTGAAAGCCTAGATGAACGCGGAACACCTGCCGATTCTCGCATATGGGCACACTGGCGTTGTTCTCCTTGACGTATGCTGGTCGTTTCAGCCAGTCCTCGGGTTCCGCTGGGAGTTTGACCTCGATGACACAGCCGTTTCAGTACGCAATGCTGCTGATGGGACCCAAACACGCTCACTCTCATGAGGTACGCACGAGGCGATATCACGGTCGACACTATCGCTTTGCGCGTAAGTCCGTACTGCGCGGCACCTCGCACGGTGGCCGTATCCGCATCTGAGGGGCGTGCGATGACTTTGATCTTGCTAGAAAACTTCTCCTGCACACGCACACAAGGTACGTTCACTGATCGGTACTTGGAAAACCCGTGTCGCGCCCAACTTACCTCCACCTTTTTGAATAGATACTCGCTCCCAGCAAAGCCTCCCACGAGAAGCAGTGCATCAAGCCTTTGCGCGATTTTCTTCGATTGTTCTTCGATCATCTCGAGAACCTAGATAACGTTAAGCCAATGATATTCAACATAACGCAACACAATTCTCCGACCTGATTAACAACAGGGTCAAATACTTCCCGGCGGATCAGGTTTCCGGGCATCGCGAGTTCCCCATTGACGAGTCCAACGGACGGATCATGCGGGTCCTCTACGTTGAAGCACGTAAAATGGTAATATGTATCTGGAGTTTCGTTTAGTGAGCGGTCAATCGACATCCCACGCAGAGTCGGACGATACCATCATCAATTTCTCCTCTGAATGCCAACTTATCGGTCTGGCTAAACGAGTGCATGAAATACGCCAAACTCGCAGCATCGAGGTGAGCAGGATGATCTGCCAAAAGTGTCTTGACAAGCTCTCTGAATCGGAGATCGAGGAAAAGGGAGCCGCAATTAGCTCCTGACCGCGCGCACATCTCAGCCATTTCGAAATTCGACATCTGGCCGATAATCTTGTAACATGCAAGGTCCTTTCGGTCGAACATGACCATCCATACACGGCGAGTAAAACGGTTTTACGCACGACCGTTCCACCTCCAGCATCACAAATCATAAAGTTCTGACTCGGGCGCAATTTGTGAAGGTCTGTCAAGCGTGCACAATGAACTGCGGCGGCCTCTGGTTCGCTAAAGATAGATATCAGGGCCAAGACGTAGGCTGTGACGGGAAAAAGTAACCATACGTGATTATGCGCAGGCGATCACGCCAATGAATATCCCCCGCACGAGCAGATTGAACGAGCCCGGCTTCAATTGCAGCTGCTCTCATCAGATTACATCCTTTGGCATCCCACGCTGCGGGGCACGTCACAACCACGTCGGCGGAATCTTGTGGCACAAGGCAATACCATCAGACCAAGAGTCGCCTGAATGGACTCGCTTACTGAGATCCGCAACCGCCCCTATTTCTCGAGTGATCTCTTCCTTGGCATACTCCCATAGACAGGTCAGGAAGTCGACGATCAAATTCATGGCCGTTTTACCAAGCTAGCGCGGAGAAATGTGATACCTTATTTGAGGATAGTCATGCGGCGACTTACAGGAAGTTGCGGTAGTCGCGGGTCGATAGCGCTCTCATCCCGCAATGCGCGGGGTTCGAGAAACAATTTAAACCTGGACGAAAGCTTAATAGCTTGAGGAGGAAGTGCTAAGTTTGAGCTCTTACCATTCACATTGGACCGTTCCAGACATAGGGCTTGCGTTCTTGGCTTCGAGTCCCCAGGCTAAGACTTGACCATGTTCGTCGTAAAGAAGGCATGTCGGCACCTTGCGGAAGGTTTCGAAGGACCCTGGCCAATGCAGAATCTGTTGAATGGCCCCAGATGCGATACGAGATGACGCATACGCCTATGCAAACGCCGTTAAGTGATGTCGTTAATGAATCACCTGTGCTTACGATGCCTGAAAACGTGGTACCTGAGGGAAGGTGAGTCGACGGACATGAACGATATCCAAACAATTACTCACCAAAATCAATGGAAATCGACATTCTACCCTCGTCTGTAGGTGCTCCACTATACTCGGTTCTTGGTACCGAAGTTACCGTCTGCGACATGGACAGCGACGGCGAAATAGACGCATGTCGGGGAGGCACGTGTATAGGACTCGGATGGAACAATGGCGGGTTAACTCCCGGAGGGCCACTCCGAATGGAAGGACCGAATGACGTAGGGGAGGTCGGTACCATCTGAATTCCAGTGTTCAAAGGTGCAACGGGCATCATTCCACTAACAGGACGCGGGGAGGGTGAACCATGCCATGGACCTTGAGCGCCGTTCAGGTTCAGTTGGTTGTGTTGAAAAGACGTTGGTGGTGGTGATGGTCCAGTAGGAGACTGAAGTAACGCCGGTTTTTCATAGTGTATCATCTGAGGACCTTGCTGAGGACCTGGCTGCTGGCTGATGACTCCAGGTTGGTTGAAAGGCTGGCCCCGGTTGGTGTACTGGTCGTCCTTGATCGCTGGTTCTCCGCAGCAGCCCATGATGGACTAGTCGTGTCGAGCACGTCGAAAGCAAAGGACTGAGCTGTAGTGCGACAGGCAGCCCAACTTCCAGCGCTTGTGGGGTCGTCGTGGCAGTGCGACTCCAGGGCCGCACCCAAGGAACCTGCCAGGCGGCAGCACTAATCTACTATTTATCGGTAGCTGTTCTCCTGAGAGGATGTCGCCAAAAATCTATCGCTCGACATCGCGAATGAGCATGAAAAACCCCAACGAACGATAGACAGGTCGTATGGAAGCAAAAGCTCACAATGCGGCGATTAACAGTTCTTTGACATGGTGGAAGACGTGACTCACCGAATAGAGTTTCGCAGCAGGCTCACATCACGATTATCCACCACAATAATGGAGACTCGGCAGAGTATGGCCACAGATCGATTTTTCAAGCAAGTTTCGATAGATCGAGGGTGAATACTCTTAGAGCTCAGTTCCCGCCTCATTCCCAACCCCAGTTTCGTCGGGGAATGCAGACGACGATCCGCCACTAACCATATCACGAATTTCATCCCGAGATCGTTCTACAAACATCACCTACATTCCATTGGTGCCACGAAACAGCACGCTGTCGGCTGAAGAATCTCGGAAGATGGTCGGCGACCTCCCAGGACCACGTCCACGTCCAAGATAACGATATGCATGCGATGATCACGCTCTTCATCTCGATGCTTCATCTCGATGGAAGAGAAAATCTGCTTCCGCAAACCATGTGTTTAAACACAGCCATTATCCCTCTATGTCATGTTTCAAAAATATCGATGGAACTCCTCGCGAAAGCAGGTCAAAGGAACAATCCGACGAGCAGCGTGTTGCGGGATGCGGAACGATCCTATGAGACATTGCCTCATGGTTTTCATGGGACGGAGAGAGGCACCCGTGCTGCCACTCCACAAGACCATGATGACAGCGGAGACGCCTCTTCCACACCAAAAAAAAACGAAAGAAAGAAAGACGGCGTCGATAAGCAGGATGCAACGTACGGCGCAGCAGGGCAAATCCGCGTTGCTTCCACCTACTTCTGAAGTCGGCAAGTTCATGAATCCAGCGACAGCCTCCGTCTGACGGAAATGTTTCAAACGACGCCGCGTGAGAGGGCGTCGTCTTCATCTCCAAGCCAAAAATTCAGCCGCGACTGGCATGACGCAAATGACAAAGCCCTCACCCATCGATGATTGCATTGATAATCAGCAATGAACACGACCCAATTATTCCACAAAAATGCGGGTGGCGGCCATGTCAGATGTCCAGTGGCACCAAGGACACGGCGTGTGGAGTGTGGGTAAGGAAAGCCTTGATTGTACCATCAATGACCGTAGGGAAAGTGGTGGTGGTGGGAGGAAGACAGATCGTCCATGCTGTGCGGGACTTGTCAGCATGGACTTGATTCTTTCCATCAGCTCACGTACCAGTGCATCGGCATCACCATGTGGACCCACAGAGACTTCGATCAGAAATTCTGCGAACGGTAATGCATAATGGGTCGAACGACCGCGAGGGGAGGTTAAACGGCCGCGAAGGAGCTGGCGCCAAGCCACCGCTCCTACAAGAAGTTATTGACTGCTGAGCCCAACACAGGGACAATCCGAATTGTATTATAGTCTTGCGATGGAACATTGTCTATCTTCTTTGAAATCAACACTCACCACAAACATTGGTAGTGACGAAGGAGAGCGGAGGAATGTTAAATAATGAGGACTTCCGCGAAGGTTTTCAAGTTGAACAGATTCAGAGTCCCTGGCCCGACCAAGCGGCGCTGCAGCTTGTTCGCTCGCAACCGACGCTCACGACATCCGTCACCAAGACAGCAAGTCAACTCAACTCTGAACACTCCCCTTCCTCGTCAACGTCCCCGGCGTCGACGACCATATCACAATGAGCGCATCGAAACAAGCATCGAAACTCGCCTCCATCGTTTCCGCATGGCCTACGGACCCCTTCCGTCCTAACGTCCAACTAAAAAACTTCCTTCAATCCCTTGCTACACACCCACGTCTGTCAGCCAACGCGGTTCAATCCGCAAAGGTCCTACTAGAGAACGGCGTGCAGGAAAAGGTGAGGCAACAATGTCGCCTATCACTCATCGCCCCACATTAACATTCATTCAAACTCGAACCCCTCCCTGCAGTACCCATTGTCGAAAAAGACATTAGAACCAGCATCGATGCCCAAACATTACCAACGTCTGGTCCAAGGGTACGAGCGGAGCGCACAAGGCACTCGCAGACCCTGGTGGCAGACCTTTTTCGGTATCTGGCGATAATCTCATCTATTGCTCGCTCTCAATTCCAGCCGCATCTGCATCATCCATCATTCCAATTCCATGTATACTACCACTGCCTTTCGGTCTTGTGTCGACACCGGTGCTGCTTCGGTACTTCTTCCTCGTTCGAGCAAGTGACACGAGTGCCAGTCGTTGGTGCAACGCCGCTCGGAACTGATGGAGGAAGATGATGCGTCCTTCCAACTCGGATTGATGACGGTGGTCTCTTGACAGGCATCTTCTTTTTACAGTTTTCCAAGTTTTCCCTTTTTCTTCTTCGGTAATTCATTCGTAAATCAAGTAAAATTCACTTAATGGACTCCCATTCATTACCATGCACCATACCTATCGGGCCCGGGGATGCCTGTCCGACGATCGATTATCATCATGGATCCAAACCCAATGAGTACTGATCGATCTCATCTCGAGAAGTTGAAAAGTTGATATTGAACGCCGAGCGACCTCTGCCGGTCAGCACATGTGCATGACCCATAAACCTCGGATCGGGATGACCATCAACCCGCATCTCATTCCACGATGACCAGGTTTCTCAATGCAACGCCGCAAACCTGTGACGACGACAATCGGATCGATCACACGATGAAATACTGCACGGAACTGGCATCGGCAATCGCTTGAATCGGGTTCGTACCCTGCCCTCGCATATTATCTAGGTTGAGCGAAAATAGTTAAGACAAGACACCCCTTTTTTTGCCCTGGGTACCACCACCGGAGATAATCATCAACTTTCATCCAGAATTTCATCTTCACCTTTTGCGGCCTACAGAGGAAGAAGTCAACAAAACCCATTCCCCACCGAAAACGCACACCCATACGTACCTTGTCAACCAAGTTTTTCCGTTTCGTTCTCGCCTTGCGTTGAACCTGAACGTATTTCGCAAGAGGCGAATCTTCAATCCTGAGACTTCCTTCCCACATCTCCACCTCTGACAGCTTTCCAGGGCCAAAACTTACCCCCTTCCGTTTCTGTTCCATCCATTTGGCACTTTCTTCGATACGTTCCACAACTCCCTTGACGGCGCCAATTTCTTTACCAGCTCCGCCTTTTGATTTCGATTTGGCGGTTTTGAGAGTCTTGCGAAGGGATACGACGATTGGGACTGTGATCTCGGGAAATGCGATGCTGCCGTGAACGGGCTTGCTCGAGAGCCATTCGGAGAGAGTGAAGGTGGCTTCGTCGATGAGACCTTCCATATACACGCGAGTTTTGAGGTATTGTGCAGGTGCCCGGATGTTGGACTCAAGGTCGAGGGGACGGAGCGTCGATGGCTTAGGTTTACTCGATGAAGTGAGTTGCGATGAGATGATGGGAAGCAAATAGGGGGTAAGCGGGATGTAGGTGTTGGTATGACGCGACAAATGGAGCATAGACCGAACGATATGCAGGTGGAAAGGGTGGGAGCGAGCATTGGATATAAGTCTGAGTGTGTGTGTGTGTGTGTGTGAGCACCGTATTGGCAAGAAGATCGACATCAACTTACTTGATGGCACCCAGGCTCACTTGAACCAAAGGATATATCAGGGCCTTGAGTTCGCTCTCCTGACCTCGCTCCGTCTGTAGCTCTGAACTACATGCCCTTGCTAGCACAAGCGACCAGAAATCGACAGAGTGCACATATTGCCAGTTATACACCTGTAGGTATGCTTCCTAATGGTGTATATTCAGTTCAAAACTCGTAGAAATGAAGAGCGACGGTTGGAAATGTACTTTTGTCTGGTTCTTCATGCTGTTTCTGAGGTGAATCGCCAGCTGCCTTATGTATCCGAATGCGTGCTGATACGAGGCTGCATGGTCCAAGCAGAATATCTCGGAGGCAGAATTTTTCATGAGGTTGATGGACGGCAATTTGTGAGCGCTCGTAGATTTCGATGAGCGCACAAGCTGGAGATAAGTCCTCTGAGGTGATCGTTAGGAAAGAAATTTGAGAAAGAGGAAAGAACACCGACCTTCAATACCAGGTCCAACATGGCACTGTCTGAAGAATTTGCAAGCATTCTGATTGCCAAGAATGCCGATATCCGCACGCTGTCCTCTCCCGAAGACCACACGTCCAGACATTGCTGCGAATACGCATCTTGGGTGTTACGAAATGAGATAACATGTTCAAATAGCCGTACCTTGAGATATGCTTTGACTGCTTTGCGGCTTGTGACGACATACGGCAGGATCTTGGCGCTTTCTACAAGAGCAAGTTGAAGTAGATCGTTGTTGGTAAGCTGAGGGATGAGGTGAACGACGTTGCCGAAGTATGACAAGATGAGCTTCTGAAGCGCCTTTTGTTTTATTGTTTGAGTGGGAGGTTTGCTATCAGGAGGTAATAAGTGCGTAGAGATACAAAAGACTCGGGTCGTGCGTACAACTTTCCGTCGGGAAGTGTTTTGTAAGGAATGTGATGAGCGAGGACGATTGGAGTGAATTTGAGCACGGTGGTGACTAGCTTGTTGTACACTAAAAGATGGGGGGTCAGTAGTAGAGTAATGGCGAGCGGGACTGCGCACTTGTGGAGCTGTCAATGTTCCAAGCAAGGGCTTGGTTTTCCTCGTTCATGTGTGCAGCAGAACGGAAGGCGATGAGAAGTTTCCTCAGAGCACGAAGGGAGCGATACTGGAAGAATCATGAGCTCCGCGCGAGCTAACGGAAGGTCACTCACGTCGAGCAAGGCTTTTTGCCATTTGCGTAGGATGTCCTTGGTGAGGATAGGCAAAGACGCGTTCGCTGTCTCTTCGGCATCCTCCTCCTCCTCCTCTTCCTCGTCGTCCTCGTCCTCGTGTGCCATGTCAACGGGTTTGAATTCGAGCAATTCCTTGTCGTTTTCTTGGAGGTACTTGTAGAACTCGGGATCCTTTTCGGCGAGTTTCGAAAGTTCTTGCAAGTGTGTGGTACCCTCGTCTGTGATAACGTGTTTGCGATGATGAGAGGTGTCCGTGACAGAGATTCATACCTTCTAGATCGTCGATGGAAGCGAAAGACTTGTCGTCACCAAAGTCTTCCTCCTCTTCCTCGTCAGCGTCGGAATCGTCCTGGTCGACGTTCATCTGTAGTGTCCAGCGATGATAAGTGTCCGTTCTCGATCTTTATAAGTGTCCGTACCTCCTCGTCCGAGTCGTTTGTCATGAAACCGGCGCCGAGCAAGTCATCGACCGTGCTGGCCTTGACGCTACGAAACGACGATGAGCACACGATCTGCCTGGACATAGACCACTGACTTTGATTGCTCCGTGTGCTCCTCCACGTCCTCGTCCTCGTCATCCTCCGCATCGTTGTTTGCACTCTCCTTCCCTTTTCCCTTCTTCCCTCTTCTACTGTCTATTTTCTTTTTGAACTGCTGTGTCTTTTTCCTCGACTGGATCGTTTTCTTGAGCCGTCCACTCGATGCGAACTTTTTCGTCGCTTTGGTGGCTTTTCCCATCTTGACTGGTCGTGTCGAAGTCAAGATCCAAAAACGTAAATAACTGCTCAATGTCGGTCACCACCACCTCGGACGTGCTCGACGCTGCAGAGTCTCTCCTCGCCTCGCACGTCGACTTGATCCACCGAATACGAGATTCTCAACGAAATAACCGTCGCCAACTACGGACGTTACCCTCGCCCCCATTAGACGTACTCAAACTTCCCCTCATACCATCACCCACACCTTCCCCTTCCCCTTCTCCACCTTCCTCTCCACTCCTTCCACAAAGACAGAGACCACAGCGACCAGATCTCCCCCCAGCTAAACGTGCACGAATAGCGCGATATCTGAATTACGTGCCAGAAGAAGAGACGATCAGAAATGACTGTTCGCAGAGATACGTCGATAGCGGTCAATGGCCTCAGAACTGGGTCGTCGGCGCAGAGCCAGAACGTCGTTTCGAGGAGTGAGTCTACTATCCACAGAGTCCTCTTTGATCTTCTCACCACCCGCTCTGTCAAGATATCCAAAGCAGCAGCGACTGCTCAACCTCAAGAAAGAATCCGTAGACACACACGCCGCACCCTCATCTTACCTCCCATTCCAACAACTCACCTCTATCCACCCGTACAAATTCGACGTCATTCTTCTCGACCCACCCTTGTCCTCCTCATTCAGCTGGGATGAACTCCAAGAATTCCCCATCCCCTCACTTGCAGCAGACCCCTCCTTCGTCTTCATGTGGGTAGGAAGCGGCGCTGGCGAGGGCCTCGAACGCGGTCGAGAAGTCCTCGCGAAATGGGGTTACCGAAGATGCGAAGACATCGTTTGGGTAAAGACGAACCCCAACACTAACCGCGGACCTGGCGTGAGTTCTACCAACAAAATACCCCCCTTTCCTACTTTGACGAGACGGTTCCTAGACAGATCCACCGACGACGTCCTTGTTGACGCGAACGAAACAACATTGTTTGATGGGTATCAAAGGTACAGTACGACGCTCGACAGACAGCTGGTTCGTTCACTGCAACGTCGGTGCGTCCGCCTTTCGTCCCGTCATCATCGCCGTCGGCTGATATATGTATCCCCGACCATCATCCAGACACGGACGTCATCATCTGGGAAGGCGATCCCTCCGATCCAACACGCAAACCCCCAGAGATGTACACCCTCATCGAAAACTTCTGTCTCGGCACCCGCCGCCTCGAAATCTTTGGTCGTTCCCGCTCCTCCCTCCGCCGCGGCTGGGTCACCGTCCTCGCCGAAGGCGAACACGAACTCATCCCTTCTCTCACCCGCGATCGCGCACCCTGTATCCCCGACGGCGTACGTCCATGGGATAGAGACAGCTGGGAAGAATGTGCCAAGAAACTCTCCGCACTCGGTGGTGGCAAATGCGTCGTGCCAAACACACAAGAGATAGAAACCCTTCGTCCGAAATCACCCGTTCGATCGGGACCGTCGCAAGGTGGAAGCGGTGTTAACGGTGGCGTTAGTGGAGGTGTTAGCGTTGCGCTAGGTCCACCCCGATCAGGTCGTCCTTCTCTCCCAGTCAACCAGCTCCAATTCCATCCACCTTCCCAATCCCAACTTTCGGTTCCCCCCATCATGGGCATGGGCATGGGCGGTATGGGTATCAACGTCGGTATGCCCGTGGACATGACAGGCGGATGGCCAGGAATGGGCATGAACACGATGAACATGAACAGCATGAACAACATGAACAACATGAACAACATGAATATGGGTATGGTCCAAGCGGCTGGCATGGGTATGGGGAATATGATGATGGGCATGAATATGGACGGAATGAATGGCACGCCGTTTCATCCCCATCATCACCCTGGACAGGTTCAGGGTGGTATCAACCAATTGGGACTTTCTTCCTTGTGGATGGGTGGCGAAAATTCAGAGGGTGGGGTGTGGGAAGATGGAATGATGATGAATGGGATGGGGATGGGGAATGTGGGTATGGGAGGGATGATGGGTGGGATGAACGGTATGGGTATGAATCAGTGGACTCAACCTGGATACGATGGGTTTCAATGATCCTGTACTTTCACCACGAACTTGGCATTCTTATCTTATATTTGGAGAGACTTTCAATGAACGTTTACAGTCATCAAGCATCAACGATCCTCGCCATTTCGAGAACCCAAAGGTTCCACTGATATTGATAAAACCTAAGAGTATGCTTTATATGCAGTGAATATCGTGGGGGAGATTTAGAAATTAAGGTATTGTATATATACTCTACCAAAATAGAACGAAGAATAGAAAAGCGAAGGGGAATCAAATGGCTGTGGCGAAGAACTAATCTCTTTTTTTCTGACCCCAAGATGGGGGAGCGGAGCGTATAATGAACAACCCCCTTCGATCAACGGAGAGGCGCAAGACGCACAATACCCAAAGGCGAAGAACGAGGAAAAGGAAGAAAGCGCATTTCAGTATATGCGCCACAATATTAATGAGAATACACGGTTCGAAGATGAAGGAAAGCAATTGACGAGTTGGCCACGTTCGTGTCAAACGTCTATCCGGAAGCTCATCACTTGAGGCAGGTAGGCAGCTCCTGCAAGATCGAGGATGTGAACGTCGTCAAAAACATCGTGTCCATTGAACTGGATCAAACGGTTTGGTAAGCCTTGGGATATGAGCGATGGAACGGCACCCACCCCTCCGAACACGAACAGTCTGCTGTCTGCGATGATCGACACGTGGTAGCCCCTTGGAGTGGGTGGCTTACCGCGGACGGCACGGGGTTCATACTGAAGGTTCACTGGGACGACGAGAGGCGTCGATCAGCACACCGCTTTAACACACAGTGGCACAAAAGAATCACCGAGGTTATAGAGCAGGATCTCAGAACTGTAAGAGCTCCCATCGTGTCCGCCCAAGATAAAGAGATACGACCCAACTTGCGTTGAGGTATGCGATAATCGACGATGTGACAAAGTTAGCGTCACGCGAGTCCACATCAATGAATCTGAGAGCAGGCAACGTCAGCAGTAAGGAGGCAACGGAGTGGTACACCATACCCAAGTTCAAGCACCAGACGTCCGAGAAGCATTCCCGCCCATCACTGCCGCCAACGATCACCATCACATTGCCAACCAAGTTGGCGGTATGGTATCCCCGTGGAGCTGGCCGGTCTTCATTTGTCTCAATTTGAGTCCACTTCAGGCCACCACCGATAGAACCACGGAGCGAGGTATCCAAACGGGATACGTCGAGTGTCCACAGGTCATTGAGTGCCGTCAAACCATTACCTCCTCCAAAGACATAGATCTTCCCACCGTACAACACAGCCGTGTGTGCACGTCTTGGCGCTGGATGTGTTTGTTCAGCAGGCTCTAGAGGCTGAGGTTGCGACTGAGCTGGAAACGTTGGAGCAAACCACCGTCTGGTCGTCGTGTCTAGAATGTACGTCGAGTCGTAATAGACGGGACCTTGACCACCGCCGAAAATGACGATTTTGCGATCGACAAGGGTTGCCGTGTGCGCTCGACATGGGGGCGGTACATCCCCAAGCATCTCTGGATGGGACCATTGCATCGTTTCTGATCCAAGATGTATCATTCGGGAATCACCTGAAACGATGGGAATTGGCCTACCTGTGTCGAAGCAATAGACATCCTTCCAACATCCCCTCTCATCGCACCCACCAAACAGCCAAGCGGCGGTATCGACCAACGTAACGGTATGCGCACGCATGTTTCGCATCGGGAGCGCCCCATGTACGGGTGCACGCGACCAATACATGGTAGTAGCAGGAGCAATGGGAACATCGTCGCCGTGAGGAAGTCGAGGTGTTGTCCGAATACGCTGTTCACGTACACCCCGACTATTTTTACTTTCCTTCACGCCGGAGGGAGATGACGGTCGTCGTCTGATGGACTGAGCAGGGTCAGCTGGACTCTGAGCGCTGGACACATGACGAAGGGACGAGGGTTTTCGTGATGGGGCAATGCGGGGCGTCCCTGGCGCTGTCGGTGTCGGTGTGGTCGAGGAAGAGTTCACCGGAAGAGCAGCTGGTGCAGTCGGGTTGAGATGGTGGGGATTATTGAAGGTGGAGGTCGATGCCGTCGCTTGGTGGGTCGGATGGAGGTAAGGAGAGCGGGCCGTTTGCGACGCTGTTGGTGCCAACGTGGGTGCAGATGGGGTACGGATGTTGTCGTCGTTGAGAGAGTTGGTGGTCATTGCGTCGATGTCGTCGTCAACGTTGTCGACGGTGTTAAAGAGCAGCGACGGAGGATTGCTCGGATTTTGTGCTCGGAGCCAGACGCGGCTTGACATCGCTGGGGATGATGAGCGTGGGAATTATCTCGAGGTAGGGTCACAGGGACGACCTCGGACAATGAGTACGGCAGCGACAATGACAGCGCGTACGGCCCATTGTCATGGGACCGTCGAGGAGGATTGGTCTATCTATATCGATAGTTTCGTCGTAGCGTACACTTGGATCCATCCATCGTCCATGTTCATCGAAACAGAAACGATCACCACTACTAGTAAGTATGACCAACGGCATCGCGTAGTACGTACACACAGTGCTATACAGTCAGGATCATGGTGGCAAGCAGCGACATGTGTACTTCAGGAACACTTGACGAAAGAGCTGTGCGAGAGCAGGAAAAGAAACCTGCCGAGAGCACAAGTCAGGTTGAAGGTGAGCCCGGTCATGCGACCCCCTATCTAGAGCCCTGATATGCCAGTTGCAGCACCCTCGCCCGAGCTACGCCATCCCTTGCAACGGGGCGAGGAAACCGAGCAGACAGATAACATCGACATCGATGTAGCAGAGGAGATATTTTCGGGACCATGATCAAACCAAAAGCAGCTTCGAGAGTCCAACCTCGCATATTGTATGCCACTAGTTTCAGATGTCGCAGACTCTGTAATATTGCGCAAATCACAGAACAGAGAGACATGGTTGGTTTTACAGGAAAGGTAGGAGAAACAAATCACGGGACAAGACTCGATAGCGGATTACTTGTCACAACGCAGCTCAGTATCCACTCCGGGGGGAGATTGCACCAAGCCGAGGCGTCCCTGTCAACTTGGCAGTGAGACCGCGGGGCGATCTCTCTCCAGCGAGAGAACGTGGTGAGTTGTTGCCGAGAGGCGACAAAAGGGAACTGCTGCTGGGTATAGCACGATCTAGGTCCTTGTGGATACCTCCGAGAAGGATCTTCAACATGTACTCGGTGTCAAATGCACCCTGCTCCGGGTCGAAAGGAGTACTGTCGACCATATCCTGTTCAAGAGGATGAGAAGTCAAGACTCGTGAGTCGATTGAGACCACATACTCTGATCATGTATCGGTTCACGAGGTGATCATCCAACTTGTGAAGCAGCTCGGAAGCAGCTGGGTCTGTGCCGATTTGCACGAACTGAATGCCGAACACGTCGTGCTTGACTTTCTGGTTGTCAAGACGACGCGCTGCGTCGACGATCACTCTTTCGAGCTCGGCCTGGTCCGCTGCAAGCGTGGATCGCAACGAGTTAGCGAGATTGGCCGGACAGTGATCAACCCCAACTTACTTGGGAGACCGTCCGTGATCACGACAACGGTGATAGGCTCGTGAGTAGAGCCCGGACGCTCAATAAGAGGCAAGTAATGGTCCATGACCTGGGCAAGCTTCGCACCCGTCGGGGTGTCCTCGCCTAAACAATGAGGGTCAATACTAGCTTTCCACGCTAGAATGAGATACTTACCTGCCGGCTGAATCCGGTTGAACAAGGCTTGCACCGCCGTCCTCGACTAAGGGATGATAAGTCTCAGCTGCATTCGGGATGAAGGGAGAAGAATAAACTACCTGCATGTTTGGAGCATAATCGTCCTGATGCATGAAGTGAATATCGGATCCCTTCGATCCATACTGGTTGGCAATGTCCACGATACCAGCAAGAGCCTCGCGGGCTTGCTCCCACAGGTCACCTTCATTCATCTAGCAGGCTCGAAGTTAGCTCGAGTCTGTGAAAACGCAGAGCGATACACTCACGGAGAGCGAATCGTCAACGACGACGACAGTCTTCATCTCACTTTGGTATGTCAGCAAGGGAGTAAACGAATTTATAAAAATAAGGATACGCACGCCAATCTCCTGAGATCAACCTCTCTTTGTGGCTGTATACACTCAGGAAGGAAACGTAGGATATCGCTCTCCACGAGAGTCGTGTTGAACGAATCCACTTCAGTGACATGGTAGGATGATTTGTTTCTGTTGTGCGATCTGTGTGCGCCTTGTTGAGCGAGGACAACCGTGCCTTGGACAAGGTGACCTTCGGGTTCCGCGCGAGGGAAACCCCAGCGTAATTGGGAAGCGCAAACGAGAACCTCGTAGTTGGGGATCTGAGAGCGAGATTAGTCGAGCCCAACATTGTATCAAGATGCCACCCACGATGTGCTCCTTTCCAGCGAAACCGATGACCGCTCCAGCGAATTGGGGGCTGGCTTTACCGATGTCTGTCGATCAAATTTATTAGTTCGCCATTCGCAGAGCGAGCCCTGAATACTGACGAAGGCCACCCTACAGCGCACAATCAGTCGTAAGGGTATCATAGATGCCAAGGAGAGACAGACGCACCTCGAGAAGTGCACGAGCGACGTACATAGTACATCCATTGCGATCTTCACCGAAAGGGACGGCATTTTCTGGGATGATGTTGCCCTCAGTCAGGACCTGAAGTTAGACTCCGCGTCAGTACACCATCGCGCGATGGAACCGTCCACCATACCCAAACCAACGGCAAGTGAGATCCGTTTCTCTTGAAGTGTTCAGTGCTCCTACGAGCAGCCACTAGCCACTCGTCCTTTTGGATGACCGAGTTGGCTCCTAGAACCCCGGACGTCTGGCGGGGGGAGCCATACTCGGAGACGGTCCTCGTTCTTTGATTTGAGCTGAACTCGGATGTTACACTCAAGTGTGAGCCCTTGTGGAGGGTAGCACTGAGCGAAGCTTGTTTCTGGTGAGGAGCTTGGCGCGAGTAAGACATGATTGTCGAGGTGAAGAATGAGAACTGGGGCTTGGTTTACGCGTTCGTTCTCGTTTTATACCTTGTTCGGGCCATCTATCGTGCACTCGTCCGGAGATCACCTGGGGCATATCGATGGCTAATATTCACGTCAAACATGCTGCATTGGATCTTGATTGACGCTGGTACCATTGAGGGTATTCGGGTACTGACGAAACGGCAAAAGTGGAAAGTGGAAGTCTGCATCCCTGAACTCGTGTAGATTCGAAATCATTTTCCCCCCGGGACCTTGACCATTTCGGGCGTTGCAAGATAAATTGCAGTGAATCTTGGGTGCGCTTGTTATTCGGACGAGCACTCAGCGCCATGGAAGTGGGCGCCGGTGTGACTTGCTGTTGCCACATCTCGTCTTCACATTCTCCGTTAATTATCACCAGAGTCATAACGCTGGTTTGAATTACTAGGTCTGCAAAGTGAGGACCAAAGGAGATAATCCATGTAATCGCAGACCACGTTCAACGCAGCAAACACGCACCTGCCTCGAGGGACCGATTATCCTCCCTGACAGCTCTGGCGTTCATCAAACCGCATGTACTCGTATGTCGTCTTTTGGAACGACTAGTCCCTGCTCGCATCAGTGTTCGCGTCCGAGAAGGCTGGGCTCTCAATGATGTCGAAATTTGAGACGCTGACAGCGCTACAAGCTCCAGACCCGAGTCCAAGTTGAACGCTTCGGAAACGCTGACCGGTGACTGAGTCGACCCTTTGTTTGAGCCACGACTACTCCAGGTTTCAAAAAACACGACAGTGGTATCCTAACTTGCCCTGATCAGCCGTCTTCTTCACTTGGGATCTTAATTTTATGCAGCGCCAATGGAAGACGCGTCGACTTCGCGAAGAGTGGACACTGCTAGCTGGCACGAGGCGCTAAGGTGCCGAGGAAGCAATCATTCTGAATCTAGCTCAGCCGCAGTAGCTGACATCGGATGTACCGCGAGCCCCAGTCCTGAATCCTGATACATTACATACGTTCGAAATTTTGCCCGGTCGTTTCGTGGACATGTCACTTTGGTGCGTGCTGGACGCTCCAGAGTCCACGGCGGATGCCGCTACTGAGCAAACTTGCGCCGCGCCGCGCCAGTGTCCACTCGAATCTCATGTACAGCGATTGAAGATCATACGAAGGACTGTATTTGCCATTATCTATGGTACGCGTTTCTGGTATGGTTTGTCTGCGCTTCATTTGAAGCTGGGCAATGTGCCTCGTGTCGGGGAAGGTGGATTTGAAAGCTCCGGTGAGCATTGCCCTTGATCGTACGTCCACATGCTGCAGCGTGTTGTAAGCGGCTGGTTTGGTCCCTGGAACGTGCATGATTTCATGCACGAGTATCTCAACCCTTGACCCTCCACTCACATCAAAGTTCATCGAACGACACCGGGGTCTTCCAGTGACACGCGACGCGTTTTGCTCATTACCGCTGATAACATGTTTTGCGTATGCCATTGGTTGCCACACTTAGCGCCTGCTCTTGCGAAATCCATGTCCTTCAAACGCGGTCAATTTTCATCGTTCAGAGGGTCGCCATCACAGCACCAGGTGGAAGGTAAGTCATGGGTTTCAACACTACCACCCACTGCAACTCGAACTCAACTTACCTCAAACCGCCATCCCTCCTTCCTGTGAGCTGACTTTGACGTGTCATCATTGACCACAGGAAAATGCGACAAGGTGCCCTTTTGAAGTGATTCGTTCGCAAGCTTTCGTTCGTTCGTCTCCGTCCGTGCCTTTAAGTTGTCTGCCTTCTTTCCTCGGCCTTGCGATGGTTAACAGGTCCTGACTTCAACAGCTACAGCCGCTTGCGGAGTGTTTTGTGCCATTGGCATCAGGGTAACGGTACGTTCATCGCTTTCTTTGCTGTCCGCCGACTGGTGGATGATATCGACTTCTTGTAATTTCCGAGTATGATGTATGACGATCCTTGATGAAAGAATAATAGGCACTTTGTTCGTGCATTCGGGACCTTTGATGCTTAAATGGTTGATCCGCCGACATTGTGATGACATACCTATATTCCGACTCCGTTGACCATGTGGATTTTCTTCAAGTATCGCTCCTCCGCACGGCATGCTACGACATCCTGTTCTCATGCAATTGAAGCATCAAAACCAGGCTATTTGACTGCCTCCACGATGTCGAGATCTTTACACAATCCTATCGCTATTGTCTGTCCGGTATCTTATCCGCCGTTGCCAGGACGAGATAAGATTAGTCGACAGCGGTATTTGATCCGAAAGTTCACCGGCTGATCAGAAAATGACAAATGACGCACCTGGGGTATGTCCGTGGAATATTTCCGGGATGGAAGGATGAAAAAAAAACGAATACAGCTTCGATAACCCTAACGTCCGCCAATCCGCACCACGGCGTGGACGCGAAAAGTGGACGTGGACGCCAGATCGAAGGATATAAGGGCTCTTAGGATATCATCCTCGAATGTGGAGTCATTCCCTTTCTCAGGCTTCTCCGGCAGTTTTCTTCTACAGCAAGTGCTGAAAACAATAACCCACCTCTTTTTCACCATGTGCCACCACGAAGTGTACGTTTCTCATGACGCTTTAGAGGTCAGATGGTTGCTCAAGTTGTGTCTTTCGACAGTGTAGGAGATTATTACAGAGGATGCGGCGTAAGTCCGATCCAAGCTGTGTCTTCCGATGTCTCGCCGTAACGTATTGTGGGCGACAGCACTTCCATGGGCGCTACTTCACCGGGCAAGTTCAAGACTGCAACTCTCAAAGATGTAAGACTAGTAAGGCACACATGCACAAGACGGCTATAAACTGTGGATGCCCCGCCGTATGTCCCTTGAATATACCCCTATATATCGAGGTTCTGATCCACCCTCACAGGTCGTCACAGAGGATAGAAGAATACAAAACCTGTTTCAAACAGCGTACTCTGACTGCGAACAAACCACGCGTTAAGGGCCATCCCATCAACTAGTAGCGTTTTGCTCATAGATATCTGACGTCTTGTGGCGTCTTCTCAGTACCTTCCTAGATTTCACTTCTATCGCTTTCTATTGCACCAATTCTTTGTGCTAACTTGTAGATTTGGACCACGACTGTACTCACATACCTGGTGTATACATATGTCCGAGAGAGAACCAAGGCGCCCTTAGCAGTTAGACATGTGGTCAAATTGATCCTTTCCCATCTCATTTGTCATGCATGTCAATGATGATCCGTTCAAACTTCAAAGCTTCATGATCATGGCAAAGCGATTCGCTTACCGGGGGCCTTGCTTCTGTAATGTGCCTCTGAGTCTGATACTCAAGTATGGACTACCGCGGGTGCCGGCCCGGGGCTCGATTCCTGCATCTCGTAGAAAGAAGCCATCATGAATGGCCACGTCCTCTTGCTCGCCCCAAATCGGTCCATTTTTTTCCGCTGAGCCGTCCCTGTAAAGGCGGCGGACGTGTCTTTCATGAGTCACAACATGCCATGTCGGCCCTCCGCGGTGGCGGAGATGTGCACTGGAGTTGGAGAAACCGGGGAGGGGGTAGGTCATCTAGTCATCGTGGACCACAGAAACGCCATGACATCAAATACCGCCGCTGATCGAGCGCTGCTCGCAGATCGACTCAGGTTCATGTACACAGAAAAGTAGTCTCCCAGACTCTGAAAGAGTCGTTCACCCTGCCAGGAAAGATACGAACCACTCGATCGAACGACGCTTCTACCTTGGTAAGGCTTGGTTGATTGTATTCATCTTCCTTGGTTCGCAAGGCTCTCGCTCTACGTGACCCGAAGCCAAGCATATATATATGCTAACCATCAGTGAGACCAGCGTCGCGAGGAAACGCCATGACATGTTGACGACGTGATTGACGGGCTGCTCCCGTCTATCACGTTTTCGACGTGTACAACAGGAACGGCTAAAAGCTGCATATTCTCAGGATGGTGGAGATGGTAGGTGAAAGAGGAGAAGAGTCGAGGTCGAAGAATTTCGTTCGGGTCCTCTTATATATGGCGATGCCTCTTGCGTACGACATCCCCCTCTCTGCGCAAATTGAAGCGGCGAACTTCGCGTTGGCCACTGGCAGTCTGGTACAGACCATCTTGGTCGCAAACTACAACAACTACACTAGCAGTTACCGCAATCGAAATTCTCCGGATTCAACCTCATCGAATTGGCGAATGCCCCCCAAGTCAGTATTGCCCATCCGGAATCTGGAGATATAGTAGCACCGGTATCACTCGACCAGGTCGCCCTTCTCGAATATGGAAAAAAAGTACTCAGAAACGACTTGGAGAACAAATCGGCGTTGTGGTATCTCAGATGTGTAACTGTTCAAGAGTTGTGGGATGACGCGGACGCACGGCACTGTAACGACACCGTGGACGCGACGATGTCGCATATCTCTCACAGCTATCCAGGTTTCGCTGCTTGATCTCCGTCTAACCCACCGGTGAGTATTATAGCACATCAAATCCGGCCTCTCATCAGACTTCTCGTGGACCTGGCACGGATTACAGGTCACGGAATTGGCCATTTAAAAGCCCTGAATGCAAGATGATGTAAATTGGACTCGCAATTGGGTTGACACCATACCTCTTCAGGTCGATCGTCCATGGCTGAAACAGGCAAGCATCATAGCACCACCGCCATAGGTAATGAAGGTGGAAGTACACAGGCACAATATACTGGTATAAAAGCCTGAAGGCTGCGACCCCAGCGCTCATAACCTTCGACTGACCATGAGGTACGACACGTCCTACTTCAAGCGTAATGGCACACTTACCTCTTTCCTTTTAAACTTCGATCGTTACTAGTGGAAACACAGTTCAGAGGTGAGCGCTTGAGCTGCCTACCGTTCACAATCGATGACAGTCATGAGTAGCTCATACATCGCTAACAACGGTCCATTCGTATGTAATTACTCTCTCAAGGGGTGTCTCTCTTAATAGAGTCGTATCACCAGGTCGTCGGCTATACTCTCTGTTTTGGGCTTATGGGAGCTCTCGCAGTGCAAGCATGTGCGCGGTTCTTCTTAGTCGTCACACTTTGTAATGAAGTGTGTGCATGACTGATGGCTTGCTAGATATCTACTTTACCAGGTTTTTCGATGATCGGAAAGCAATCAAGGGCTTAGGTGACCACGTTGGAACTCTCTCGCGCTGTTAAGTCGCTCATTATTTATCTTTTATAGTTATAGGGATACTATTACTGGAAGTCTTGATCACCGTTGCTACATTCTACGCCTTCTGGGAATCATCCACAGTTTCTTCGATAGACCCAATGGTCACGCTCGAGAGTGACTATGCGTATCTTATTTCGGCACCTATCTCTGGACTCGGTGAGAACAGGGCTGTTCGACATCTCCTGACTGCTAATCAAAGCTAGTTACTACGTTAACCCATGGTTTCTACTGTTGGAGGATATGGATCATTCGAAAATCTCTCTGGGTTCCCATTCCAGTCATGATGGTGTGTTGAATCCCGCATGCGAAGAATGGAAGAGTACTAAACACTGAACTGTTTTAGCTGTCCCTGTTGCAGCTTATCAGCATCATCCTACTAGATCTAGCGGTGTGCCCAAATTTCCTTTGTCAACTCGGACTATTGATTAGATCAATTTAACCGAAGGACGAGCTTGGCCCTGCTGCATCCGCACTAACAGGCTTCCTTCCTTCACCTTTGATAAAACCGGAGATCTCCCCCTTCTTTGTGGTGTGTACATATATCAGGCTATTGCACGACCTCAGGAATAACCTCTGGCAGACCTGGCTTGGTAGTAATGTCATATGCGATCTGACTGTCACAATATGCATGTTAATGACTGTGTGCCTTCCCACATTCCTCCGGGGTTTCCGCTGATAGTCCGTGATAGCTCCGGCCAGCCAACTTGCAGTTTAGCAACAATAAATCGATGCTTACCAAGTTAACTAGGCTGACGATCGAGACGGGTCTCATCACGACTGTGGCTGCGTTCCTTGAACTTGTTCTCGGGTTTGTGTTCCTAGACACTATATATCACATTGCAGTGTGAGTCTTCCTCCGACTATTCTAACTATCATACTCAACCTTCGCTAGGTTCTACGCGATATCAAAGCTGTGAGTCAGCACACCGTGCCACATTTCCACTTGTGTTGACGGAGGTTCAGCTACGCAAACTGTCTTTTGGCATCCTTAAACTTTCGACTCGTCCTCAGGAGTCGATCCAATCCGAACACGTCACTCATTGTGTGGGATGACGGGACAGTGAAGGCACAGGTTGAAGCTGCACACTCGACCTCAAGTCACCGAGAGAGTCATGTCGAGCAACTTGAACTTGTGGCACGGGGTCCAACAGACGAAGAGGGGGGCGTCGGTTCGAATGAGGTATGTCATTCATCGTGACGGTACATTGGTTTTTCTCACATAATTCCACCAAGGCTATCCCTACTAATTTCAAACTAAATCTTGTCTTGGATCAATCGTCTGAGGTGCGTCTGCTTGTATGCATATAGTGCGAGAATAATGGATGACCTTGCAAAGATGTCTCAGCGCTGCTCCAGTGAGGTCTCACGATGATGGTCATGCGAAGAAACCTGGATCCGACGCAAGGAAGACGGGGCGGCACGATCGATCAGTCTCCCCAAACCCGGCTATCGATGATTGTTCTACTCTATTGAGAACGACGGATGCACTTTGCTGTTCTCTGGCCCCATATATGCAGAGAATGTACGATTTTCATCCACACACCGTATACGAATGACTGCGTAAATGTCAACGATAATATAGACCGGCATCGCTATCAACGCTACAAGGGCATGCTCGCAAACAGTGGCGACTCTCCATGCACCATGTCTCTAGTCGGTTTTGAGGCCCGCACGACATACGTTATCACGGAATTTGATCCGTGGGCTCATCGAAAATCAAACGAGTATTTAGCCATCACTCGAGGCCGGCTACGTTGGCACGGTGTAGTACTGCCTGTAGTACGTGCAATACGTAAGAATGCTCACCTGAACTTTCGTCGAAGACACCATCAATCGCACGACCCCATCGGCTAACAAAGGGGATGCACCGCAACTTTTCGAGTTGTTCTGAATTCGCTGCTGTCCGACAACGCTCATAGTGGAGGGTGAACGATTGTCTTCATCCCGACTCTTTGGTTTGTCTAGGGGAGACTAGACAACGCTCGATGTTGGATCATTGGATGCCAAAACGGGTTGAACGTTTACGATCGTAACTTGGACAGCTTCGAGAATCCGATTATTCCGCGTGTCCTCCGTTATAGGCCAGTTCTCTACTGATCCTCGTTGAACTAATCCGCAGGTGTCATGGTGTGGGATGTCCACGCTTGTTATGGGACAGTTGCGGCGACATACCTGTCTCGTGTACGTTGACCGCTCCAGGTTATCGACGAAGGACCAGTCAGTCATCTGTACCATCCCGGTCCAACGGGCTTATTGTCTATGTAAGACATGTTGGTCCCAGACTCTCAAATTGCAGTTACGGAACCGACTTGTCGTTCCAATGATCGTACTACTTACCGGAAATCACACGTCAACTCACCCCTGGGATACTTCTTAAGAACCAAGGTAAGCCTCAATGTGCCAGCTTTCGGTCCCCTCGCTGTGGCTACTAGACCTTTCCTCTCGCATGACATCAGTTACTAGCCCCCCGAACTTCTCTTTGATATACCTCGAGACCTTGCGCCATGTTCGATATCACATGGGTAAGTTTCGATGCGTTGATGCAGTCGATGTATGGGCTACCAGCAGGGTTATTTTAAGTGGCTTCCCTCGCCTTCATAGTCTGGGATTTTTTATTGACGTTGGGAGACGAGGTGGAATATATATGGCAGTAAGACTCAGCATTCTACCAGACTGCACCATGCTCAACCTCTACAGGATGAAAAGATGTATCTTTAAATGGTTTTACCTGTATCTACGTTATTTCCCTTTGATCGCTCAAATGTGGGTCAACGGTGGTGTCCCCGTTATTCAAACACGAACTCGCTGTCTGAGGTCTATCGTAGATTCCACCAAGCTATCTATCCGAGGTTGGCGTCAGGCTACCTCCCTGACCACTTGTGTGCACTGTGGTACCAATACATGGCGCTCTCGTTAAAAGCCTTGGGCACTATCATCGAAATTGTCTTAGCCACCAGAGGTGAGTTTAGCCACTCCGCTCATCTGAAGTCTCAGCTATACTTTTAAAATAGTCTTCGCCCTGTTCAATCGAAGTCGCAAGATGGGCCTCTTCCTCGGAAGCTTGGTTCTTCCAGGGATAGCGAGCGGAGCAGTCAGTATGGCCAGATCTACCAAGGCGCAGTATTTCGAGGCATGTATGCTACCCCTTCCCGTTCATGGTGGCGTCACGATCGTTCACGCGTCAGTGGTTCGTTTCTAACTGCCCTCTGGTGTTGTATTGAAGAAAGCACCTTAGAACGCTTGTGTTAGCCGTCCAAACCATCATGGCATCCATGACAGTCACCAAGATTTTCACTGGTGTTCGAGCAGGGTGGGGTAGGACACCCCTCGTATCCTTCCTTTTGCAAGATGCTTCGAGTGTTTATGTCGTTATGTCTCGTAAGTCTTCATTTCAATTCCCCAAGCTGACCGATGGAGTAGCTCAATGCTCGATGTGTACGGCTGGTGGTGATGTGCGGTGTGTCGCTGGCCATCTCCGGGCTCAACGACCGTCTGTCTGCTGCCGCGTTTTAGTACGTGTCAGAGTTGCCTTGGATGTCGTAGGTTCGAGCCTAATCATGACCCTACCAAGTTGGTCTGTATCGTTTCACTCGGTCGCTGTCAGTAGGTTTAAGAGCAGGCACGTCGGTTTTAACCCCTGACACAAATACTCCGTAGGGAAGTCGCCTGCTATTGAACATGGAAGGATTCGCAAGACGCAATTCTTTGGAAGAGAGAAACGTCGTTCTTACAAGTCACATCACGCTGTCATGATATATGTTACTTGTCTTTCTAGTGTATCGATCTCCGGATATGTCCCACGAACCAGATACTTGTCTCCCTGGCGAATCGAGTTTGAAGAGTCAACTCAAGGCATCGCTGTTCAGTCATCACGCCGGGGAGAGGGTTTGAGGAGCTTTTACTTCTCCTCTGAGAGTATCTCGATTCCGCGTGACGTCGTGCGAACTCGTCATATATGGGTGTAGGGACGTGATGCAGATTCAGAGAGCTAAGCGAAGTGTATGCCCTCGTCATGGAAGGCAGATAACAGTCTGTCAACAGCAACGGTAAGCGACCCTCTACTTGGTGATGTCGCCACCAAGCCACGTACTTTAGAAGATCGTCTATTGTCATTTTCGCCGCTCTTTGGTCCGAATAACCAGTCGAGTTCAGAACCTCTTCTATTTTCGATTTCATATTGACACCGTCTTCAATCATCTAAACGCGCGTGGGTCAGTGATCGCAGTACGAAGATTCGAAATAGGAACCTTATTTTGTAGCGAACACCACGTCCGCCAGTTTTTCTCAAGCATGTCCACGACACCCTTGGCCATGAAATTGCCATGAACTGTTTTGTTTCTCCTTGAAAACAATATCCGACCGAGACCGTCGAACTCTTCAAACTTGACAGGTGGAGGCGGACTGAGAGGTACCATGCGGACTACTGATGATTCGACCAACGGTGCTGGTCTGAAATTGTTCTTTCCGACGTGCATGATAAGATCAACTTTCGAGTAGAGCTGAACGTTCGCGGACAGTCTTGACCATAGTTCCGTTCCGGGCTGCGCGACTAGTCGGAGGGCGAACTCGCGCTGGAACATGAGGATTGCAACACGGCATATCGGTCGGTGTGAGAGTAGGCGAAAGACGAGGGGTGATGAGATCTGATAGGGCGTGTTAGATATGCATACGTCAAAGTAGGGCAATTCTGCTTTGACGAAGTCGCCGATGATGATGTCTAGTTTTCGTTGTTCGGGTCTGGAGATCCAGGTGAGTTGGGATTGGATTGAATTGAATTGGTGACGAATAAAGGAGGACGTACTTTCCCTGGACACGTTTCGTGACCTCGGCAGCCATACGGGGGTCCATCTCCACAGCAGTGACATGTTTCGCTTTTTCAAGTATGCGGACCGTTAGGTTACCGGTACCAGGACCGACTTCGAGGACTTTGTCTGTCGGTTGGAGGTTCGCCTTTTTGTGGGTGAGGTCTGTGAAGTCTTATCGTGTGCAAAGATACAGACCTTGTCTACAATGCTGGTTGTCGTCATCAGGGAGCGTGATCATAGCATATGTCGAACAGAAATCTATGCGTACGTTTGGGCGATCTGAGGGTTCTTGAGGATATGTTGACCGAACCGCTCGGTGTTGAAGATGGGGTTTCGAACGCCTGACGAACTTCCCTCGCCATTGTCGCGGTTTTTTTTCGATGATCCGGCAGCTGCAGATTTTACTGAGGCGGGGTGTGACCTCGAGAACCGTTCAGAGGTTGCGCGGGGCATCGGCAAGGATATCGCAAAGGTTGTTGACTAGCAAACTTTTGTACGTCCAAGGTTGCCTTTTCCGGACGTGGAGATAAACCACCTCGTCGCTGTCGCAGACGTTGATCTCGAGCGATGTTCAAGAAACCATTGTCGAACGTCAAGACCTCAGGTATGTCGTCGATGTTGACTTGGGGCAGCAAAGCTGGACAATGTGTAGCACCTCTACGCAGCTCTGATCGACGGAAGCTGAGGCAACGCGTCATACAGGCGTATGGCGTATCCCCTGAAGTCGGCGACCTGCTCGTGCCCGATGGGCTCATGTCCCAGAAGGTGGCAACTTACACGAATGAACTTGGAGTACGTGACCTGTTTGTTGCGTGTTCGCGCTGGTATTCAATCACTCGGCCGTTTGGGTTTGGTTCGCCAGGTCATTTATCTCTCTCCCGAAGGCGATCCGCTGTGGTTCTCAGTCGGAAAGGGCGTGGACGACCTCATTCCTACAGGTATCATCTCACTTCATTTGTCTTTGAGAATGCGCGCGGTGTGTTCATCCCATCTGACCCTTTGTGTTTCTTGGCGTCCATCTTCGCTATAGTCTACACCTTATGGAAGAAATACGATCTACTCCCTTGGATATCCGCCCCAGGCGCAGTCATTCCCGTCCTCGTGGGTGGCGCAAACCTCATGATTCCTGGAGGTGAGATCATGTCGTTCTATACATGTGTCCCTCTTGATCGTCTCGTCTACATACAGTCGTTCGGTTATCTACTCCGACAGTCTCCCCTAAGCAACTCGTCAGTATCGTACAACACACTAATGGATCTCCCTCAACGTGTAGGCCTCCACTCGCAGTCGGACGGCTGGCAGTGGATTTGGACACGTTGAAGGCAGGTGCAAAGGGAAAGGCGGTGAACGTCCTGCATACTTGGAAGGACAACCTGTTCGATATGGGGAACAAGGGTGATCCTCCAGGGGAAATCGAGATTACACCGGATGGTGAAGATGGAGTCGAGGGCACGTCGATGCCAGAGCCGTCTGTTGCTGCTGAGCCGGGCCAAGAACCTAGACCTGATGCCGCAGCGGATGATCGGGTGGATGACCTACGTTCCGAATCCGTACCTCCGAGTGAATCAGGGGATCCCGTGGTCACCCCACAACCTTCGACATCCACCCCACCCCAACCAGCGCTGTCCAAAGAAGGTGAGATTCATCCGTCTTACATCGTTACATGACTGAAACATTTAGCAGAGGTCTCGGACATCTTACGCGTTGCTGTACTCCAAGCCATCAAGACCACGCTCCGTTCGTTTACTCCTGCATCCTTCCCCATACCCGCAAGCACATTCTACTCGTCATACATCCTGCCTTTCCGCCCTGCATATGTTCGCCAGCAATCATCCAACGATCAATCACAGTACCCACAGATCGTCATCAAACACTCTAGTTACAAATCCCTACTTGCGTTCTTCAAATTCCTCGACAAGCAACAGATTTTAACGCTGAAAGACATGAAGCCGGAGCCGCTTGTGATGAGTGTGTCTGCCTCTCACCTTGATGTTGCTGCACACCGTTCGTATACGTCCCTTCGAGATGTACAGCTTAAGGAGGAGATGCGGGAGCGGAAAGAAGAAGAGGAGAAGGCTAAAGTGAAGGAAATGGAATTGAATGAGCTATGGAAGCCACACGCTGCGAGTGGCTCTACCGGGTTTTTCTCCGAAGGTGGATTTGAGTGCGTTTTACAGATCAAAATTCTGAACCCATTGGCGAATGGCGTCCGCTGACATTATATTATACAGTCCCTCGGGGCTATATAGTTACCCGGACTTGAAGTCTGCAGTGAACAAGTATGTCGCTGCACGCCAACTGGTCAACCCCCGTGATCAAACGTATATCAACGTTTGGGCAGACGAGGTTTTGCTCGCATCGGTATATGGGAAAGGTGAAGCACCTGAATCCCTGGAATTCTTGAAGCGCGAGGACGTCGTCAAGAGGTTATCAGAGAGGATGCAAAGTTGGTACGAGGTCCACGCGGATGGAAAGGACCCTGTTCTCAAGTGCGTTTCTGTGTTCGATTGTCCATCTGGGATGCGAGGCTGACGTAGAGTCTTCGTGATTCGTGATTCAGGAAGGGGCAGCTCAAGCCTATTTCGGTTGTTGTCAAGGTCCGGCAAGGGAGGAAGGCGAGCACGATTGTGACTGGGTTCGAGCCGTTCTTCCTCGAGGCAGAGGAGATGGCGGAGGAGTTAAGACGGATTTGTGCATGTGCGACTTCTGGTACGCGTTTTCCAGAAGTGCATTCCAGGGTTTGCTAATATATATGATCATGACAGTGTCGCCTACGCCTGGAAAATCGTCTGGGATGGATGTATTGGTGCAGGGGAAGCAGATCAAGGCTGTGACGGAGTTTCTGCTTTCGAGGGGCGTTCCGAAGAAGTGGATAGAATCCGCTGAGTTGAAAGGGAAGAAGAAGTAGATCGATGGGTCAAAGATAGAAGAGATGTGATGTGTTATTGTCGAGTTGGTTTGACTTCAAGTGCTGGCATGGACTCGGTACAGGTGTGATCTACTCACGCTCCTGACTTTTGGCCTCCGCGCCCATAGTATGGCCAGTGCCATCCAATCCTCAGACTTTCTGACTGAACAACGATGAAAAAACAATTGGAAAGAATACGATTAACGACGCCGAGTTAACTTGTACCGACACCATCCTCGGACGAAATGCACCTCAACCACGAACATTGTGATGGGAACCGCTCAGCCCAAACTCCGAGTATATCGAATAGATCGACCACAACCCCTTTCTCTTCTCCTTACGGCGAGTGCCCTCCTTCACATTCTCGTTCTCGTTTGGATGCGGAACCCTCACGCGGGCCTTCGTCTGCCCGTTCACATTCTCCAAGATACCCCGCCGCCCCGACCCTCGGCGCATCGTTCCCCTCTTCTTCGGGCTCGCGAAGGTCTCGAGAGCTTTGGCACCACCGCGACGCGTACTCAGGGACCGACGTCTGCTTGAGGGAACTCGTATTGCCATGCCTGGTCTACTGGTAAGGTACTTGGACGTCGAAACCCGTCTATTCAAGTAAAGCTTCGGTATCTTGGTCGTCTGAACGTCCTGTTGCCCCATGGGTATCGGGGGTAAGGATTTCTCCACGTTCAACGGGTTGTGAACGAGGGTTCCCGGAAGGGCGTACTTGTCATCGAAAGGACACGACGGTGCTTCGTCGTCGTCGTCGTTATCCTCCCACTCCTCACTGGGTTCGTATACAGCTTGTACCGCTTCTTGGCGCACGGAAACCCGATCTTGAAGGTTTGTCGCCCCTTGTGGCTCTGGGGAATAATCGAGAGCGCTTTGCAAGGCAACTCGGTTCGCTTTTCCAGGTCCTCTTAGATCGAAGAGTCCGAGTCCGCGAAGACGAAGGGACTTGGGTCGTAAACGACGGGAGAAGGGGGTATTGCCAGAGAAGGCTGGGCTAAGCGATGGGGCCTCGGTGGTGGTGGCGGCGACGAGCTTTTCGAGCTCCTTCAAGATCTGACGTTTGCGCTGAACGCGTGCTTCGACGGTAGAGCAGAGGGTTTCGAGCTCTTTCAGCTGATGGAGGAAAAGGTTGGCGGTGGCGAGAATGTTGGGTTGTTGAGGGGTGACGTCTGCGTTTGTTAAGAATGGTGTCGAAGAATCTGAGTCTTTGGTGGGGGACGCGAAGGGGTTGGTTGTGTACGGAGTCTTGGACGGCATGGTGAGGTGAAGACGCTTGCGGGCTTAGTTGTCGGAGAGAGTTGCTGGGACTGGTTTGCCGCCGTCGTTCTTATATTGTCAGGGTTATACCGTGGACTGGTCCCATTTCGAACAGAGCATCATGAGGTACGGCAGTTAGATGACGCTCCAGGCAAGATCATAATTAAAGTGTTAGCTCTCGCATTGATCGTACTGCTCCCAATAACGATTGTGCGAACAACGACGATAGCATATGCGCCCAAAAAAACAAATTAGGGGCTGAACCTTTATGATAGGTTGTTCAGCCTGAGATGGGGATGTCGTGTCGGAAATATGTTTGCCGATTTCGTATCTGAGGGAATTGAACCACTCGACTGAGCCCAAAAACCGAGCGCGATGGCGATACTTTATGTGCACGTCGATGTACTTTGGTGAAAAGACGTGGACGGAATTCTCTGCATCGCGAGGCAACAATCAAAGAAAATCAGGGTTCATCAGTTGTGTTGATCGTCCAAACTCACGCTGTCCACGACCTAAATCATGAACCTATGACGCACTTTTGGAGTGGACCAGTCTCGTGTCCTTTTCCAGATCTGTGACAGCATTGGTGATCTCGATCATCCGTCTGTCATGGACGAACACGTTTCTGTGCTTCTCGTTCGCGGTACGACGAAGGCTGGGTGTAGGCCGTCTAGTCTTCTTCCGTCGCAGCGACGGGTGTACAAAGTCGAGTGCTAGACCTTATACATCTGGCGTAGGTACCCGCACGTGCTCGAAGACGTCTGTGCCCGGATCTGGTTCTGCGTCTTACACAGTGTCCCGAGGATGAGGTAGACCCGCAGAGAATCAATCGCTCAGCAACACGAGTCTCGGGGACCTCGTATAACAGTAGAATCGCTGATGGTGAAGAGACGCCGAAATGGATCAGTTGAAAGTGGTGGTACACCACCTTCTTTTGCCCTACTACGCCGGGGATACTTGACTCATGGAACGTTCCACGAGTCACGCGTTATCGATATCGGATAGATCGCGCAGTTACTGTGGCAAAGATCGAGACCTTGTAGTTCCCTCACTTCCTGGGCAGCTCGTATTGGAAGATTTAAAGTGGTATTTCTGAGCACATCTGCGCCTACCAGCAGAAACTATCAGTTCAATTCAGATACCCGCCAGCGAATGCAGAAGAAAGTAATAGTACTGTACCGCAAGTGTGATATTGAACGGTTGGTGGTTAGTCCGGACCTGTTCGGGGTCGGTTCGAACCGGACCTCGTAGACCGGTCGAACCGAACCCTCATCGATCATCACCGGATCACTACAACTGCTAAAAAGTGGCTATCAAATTGGAACTGAGGCAGAGTCTCATAGGCAGCACTTTTCAATCAATTCACTCTGGGAAATGACTCCGAGTCTGATCTATTGCTGTGACTAAAATATCAACCATTCCATTCGAACTCCATCCAAGGTTCAGTTCGAGGTTCAGCCCTTGGAAGGTGAACGGAAGTTCAGTTCTGAAGAGCCGAATTGAGCATCATCGAGAGCCGGGTCCGGTTGTTCTTCGATTTGCTTCCGTGGTCTACTACAAATACCCGTCGAGTCCACACTCAGCTGGTCACTGGGCCCACGATGCTCGCCAGTTCCATCCCCCCCGTCGCTCTGCTCGC
Source organism: Chalciporus chontae (assembly GCA_038089555.1). NCBI lineage: Eukaryota > Fungi > Basidiomycota > Agaricomycetes > Boletales > Boletaceae > Chalciporus > Chalciporus chontae. The sequence goes on along the minus strand of JBBPLD010000050.1, from coordinate 34,073 downwards.
CTTCCCATACGCCGAAATCGTCGACCGTACGCTCCCAACTTGTCTCACAGACAACTACTACGGTATCTTTGGTGAACATGCCATCTTCAAGCCAACCGAGCGGGCTTGCGTGGACGATGGCGGAAAGCTCTTTTCCAGCCCATCATTCCATACTTCCTTGTCCCATTTGAATGATCCCCAGCTAGTTTGGATACAAGAATCCGCGATCGACCCATCTCTCCGAACACCAGAATATGGAGCAGAAGTCGACGAATTCATCAATTGGATTCGCACAACCAACGTCGTCGCTCCTCCTACAAGCGAATACCAGAACGTGCTCCTCGAACCACAGCTTGAGCCTTCTCTGAATCCCGCTATCTTTCTCTCTCGCTTTGGCTCCCGCGACGTGGCCTCTATTATCGTCGCTGTACCTGAGGTGGACAATGCTTACGCGCTCTCCTCCCTCCTCCCGCGCTACTGGAAGTCCTCGGTGATTCCCTCCTCGCCGGTTTCGTATATGCCCGTGCCAGCCAGCGCTGTCCAACGAATTCGTGACCTCCTCGCAACCGTGCGCTTCGACCCCGTCGTCGCGAGCATCGTGAACGGCATCTCTGTGGACACAATGCGTCACGACATCCGATACCTCACCAACGAGGACGGCGAGTCGGGGTTCATTTCTCGACATTCGTTCGCTGCTGGGTCTCGCGTCGCGGCGGCGTGGTTGAAGGAGACGTTCGAGAAGACGGGCGCAAAGTGCGAATTGCGCCCATTCTTGATGGGCTTTGCGCCTAATGTCGTCTGGTGTGTATTTTCCTCGCCTACCTCGGTTTTGCTCTGTGATTACTGATGGATCGGCGTGTGCATGGTTCTTAAAGCAAATATGCAGCAGTCACAGACGCGGATACAGCCCCTACCGTGCTCATTTCGGGCCACTATGATTCTCGCGGGTCCTTCGGCTCTCAACGTGTAAGTGTGCATTCATCGATCATGTTTCGATCACATAAATAACATGTTGGTAGGCACCCGGTGGCAACGACGATGGCTCTGGAACGATCTCCTTGCTTTCGATCGCCAAGCGGATCGAGGAGGTCGGAGTCAAGTTTTACAGTAACGTCGAACTTGTCGCGTTTGCTGGCGAAGAGCAGGGGTTGCTCGGGTCTGCAGCATATGCTCGTGCGTTCTCTTTCAGGCCTCGAAATTCGTGTCGTGGCTTGCTGACTGGTCAACTCGGGACTAGGCGAGCTGCGTGCACATGGCGCGAACGTGACGCTGATGATTCAAGCTGACATGCTCGCATACCATGCTCCCAATGAACCTCCCCAGCTTGGCTTGCCCCTCGAGTACGTGACGGTCGGTCTTGCTGCCGAAACGCATTCATGACTGGGACTGTTGTAGGATTGGGACGCCCGAGGTCGCAGATCTGGTGACGAAGATGGCTGCCCTCTATAGTCCTGAACTCACCGTGGGATACACCGCTGCGTGCTGCAGTGATCATCAGGTATGCAATATATACTCCCCCTGACTGTCATGGATTGACGATGACCCCTCTCAAGTCTTTCCACGAGCAAGGATACCCCGCAACACAGGTGTTCGAGCGGGCCGGAGCAAGTGAGTTTTATTCTTCGTTGGGTATGTATTGATATTGACGTCGGCGCGTTTGTTTTCGCGTAGTTGCGGATCCGATGTACCATAATAGCGGTACGTATTGTTGTTGCAGTCCGCATATACGATAACTTACGGCCTCTCCAGGCGATTTGAGCGACCGACCAGGGTACGACTTGGACCAAGTCCGGTATATCTCGAGAGTCCAGGTGAGGAAGCTCGAGTGCGCATATGTACGAGTCCTGAACGGTTCTTCACTTCTTGGCCCACAGTTCGCGACGTTGCTGCATGCAGCGGGCTTCGAGCTCCCCGAAACTGATGATTTGAATTTCTAACATCTCCTGTGAGCTTGAACGAGGTGATTTTATATCAATTATTGATTTTTATGTCAATATTTTGCTTAATATGAACTGTGCCTTGATCTCTTTGTTACCGTGACTGAGCGACCTTTAGATGGCCCGTCGCCCCACTGTTTGCCAACGCAGCAAATCATCATTGAATGATGGCTGGCGACGGAAGAAACTGTGGTGAATGTTGGCATCACTACGACCAATGGGGTTAAGGACGCGCTCGCGTTTGGGCGGCGCCCTCTGCGCTCATTGATCGACCCACGATTGACTCGATGAAACCCCAATTTTCCTCCTTCTTGGCATTCCTTTTTGATGGCAAGGTTAACGGTCATTTTTGTCTGAGAACTGTTTCATTCTCCGTCGTTTGAGGCGACTAAAGCCCCCCCTCCCCCACTGCTGGAGAGGACAAGTTAGTATTGATTCCGCATCGAGTTTCCTCTGAACTCCCAACTAGCTGCCCATCTCTTATCCACGAAACGACGACTCGCAATGGATAAGCAATGATGGCGCATTGAAGTACCTGTTGAACGTTGGACGGCTCAAGCTCAAGGGAGACGGGTCGATTCGAAGACTGATCGAAAGCCATGGTACAAGTATTGGGATCAAGATCAAGATTAAAGTCTAATTTAAATCTTCAAGACGGACTGAATGCAAACGAGCGACATCAAAATTTAAAAGCGAGCGAGCGAGTGTTCAAGGCGAAGTCACGAGCTCGGATAAGCCTGGACATTCTTCACGGTCGTCACATGAGGCAACTGACAGCTTCCCTTTCCTTGAATGCACGCAGCAATAGCGGAGCCAGCGCTTTGTCCTTCGAGGTATGCCCCTTGCAAGAAACCTATCAATGGATCAGAGGGGAGTCAGCCGTGGAATCGATCGCATCAAGAACAACGTACCAAAGTGCTCTACGCTGGTAGCCTCGCCAGCGAACCAGAGACGGTTGTTCACTGTCGCCTTCAGGTTATATGAGTGAGCGGGAACATAGGATGATCCCCAGTTTGAGTATGAACCGCGATAGAGCTCATTCGAAGCCCATGTCGGCACATGGATGTCGATGGGATCGGGTACGGTGATGTTGGGGTACATGGCACGAAGTACTTGCATGACCTCTGCCTGAACCTGAGACACAGGGAGTTGCTCGACGTAAAGGGACGAGTCTCCCTATAACCTCGTGAGATTCCATTCACTGAGTGAATGAGCAGAAGACTTACAGTAACGGTGACGAAGATGACGCCAGAGCCTGGGAAGAAGCCTGCATGATCAAGACTTTGCCAGACCGGGTATTTTCCGCGGTGGTAGTCCGCATACAAACCCATCTACCAAAAACATAGGTAAGACATACGTTGGCAGTCTGGAACAACCTTACCTGTGTTTTGAACCAGAACGTTTCGTTGAACTGAAGGAAAATCTTCGTGTAGGTAGCCTGTCCGAGTCGGAACGGTGAGGACACACAGATATAGAACATCAGATGTCGACTGACCATCTCGATGCTGTTAATGGCCTCCATTTTCCAATCAGGTAGAGGAGGTTGGAAAACGACGTCAGTATGTTGCAAGACGCCAGCGCTGAACGTGCATAGAACATGGTCGGCAGTGAGGATCATTCCACCGGTCGTCTTGACAGTGACGTTGTTGTTGCCGTATTCGATAGACTTGACAGTTTGATTGTAAAGAATTTGCTGTGATTGCAGGAATTCTGCTGCTTCCGCTTGAGCGATGTACACGAACCCTCGTTGATCGATGGACATCTGATTATCGTCAGAGTATCCGCCAGCTTCGGGGACATATGTGAAGTTGTTGTTCTGCAACGAATGAGAAGATTGCCACGGAGAGTTTGCCTCAGTAAACCTACCCATGCAGAAGCTAACCACGAAGTCTGTGACGGTGACTAAAAAGAGACTCAGTATTGCGTTTCTCGTGGAACAGAATATTGCACACCTGTGCATCTGTTCGGTAAGAGCGAAAGAAATTAGCAAGAATCTCAGAAGAAATATACAACACGACTTGCATTCCTGTGAACGGCTTCAGACAGGTATGCAAGGACAATATTGAAGGGACATACGAAGTCGATCTGGTAATAGTCGCTGACAACCTCCTGCGGCGTTTGTGGGGTCATACCCAGCAAACTGTACGCCGATCTCAAGCTCATGTCGACCTCACCATCTTGTAATCTCTGGCCTGGTGAAGAATGGTCACAACTCGCCGTTCCACGCGGTAAGATGATCAGCCTACCTGCGACAACTGTAGCTTGATCGAAATTGTCAATGGCTTGGTTGAGTTTGTCCGTGTAGTTGTTGTAGCCATTGTAGTCGTACGTAGCTGTAACAGCGTTAGCGAACAGAACATCCCAGAGAGTGTAGGCTTGACATACTAACGCTTCCATACAGGTCACTGTAGACGGTCGTCAGATTGTGCTTGAGCGCTAACTCCCAGATTGGGTTGGCTGTGCCGTTGCCTTGTTGCGTTCCCTGGACCCAGTTCGGACCAATTTCGACGACGACTTGTTTACCGGTGGCACCGAACGCTTTGGGAATCATGCGACCACCGAGCTCAATCTTGGCTTCGACGATGACGAAGTCGTCAATGCCTTGCTCATGGAGTGCTCGGGCAGCGAGGATGCCAGCCATGCCACCACCAAGGATAAGGACCTTGGTGTGGTTGGTGGTCGTATTAACATTCTGAGCAGACGTGCCCAAGACAGCGGAGAGTACCCCAAACAGCGCAGCACAGCGCGAGGCTTTGGAGAGGATCATGTTCGAAAGGAAAGGAAGGGGCCCTTGAAGGGTATTCAATAACACAGCTAAAAGGTTTTAAGGCAAAGCAGGAAGCGATAAGAGCTGGCCGCAGTCCGATCAGGGGAGAAAACCTGACGAGGTACGGATCGCGATTCAAGCGACATGAAAGCAACCAGCATCGAGATTCGCGTCGTCAAACAGAACACGCGTTAATTTACGAGCGTCAGATCTGGCTTTGATGAGCCTCTCTATCTCTATATGAAGCATATTCATTAGATATGAAAGGCGCTCGCCTTGGACCGATGAACACTTACAATGTGTTTGACCATCAAGGGAGATTGACTTGACATAAACTTGAGAAATTGACCCCGCCATGAGATGCGGAGGATATAGTGACGGAGGATACCGACGATCGACGCGAGTAAATAAAGGTCACGTGGTGTTGACTTGTGATCACATGACTCGATGGGACACGAGACGCGACAATTGAATCTTCAATTGATCGCAAAGTTGTGCTGTCATGGGTGTCGCTGGTCTGTGGGAGGCAAGTCACAAATATTGTAATTCGACTAGCAGATTGACACTGATTTTGCAGGTTCTACGCCCTGCTGGTCAGGTTCGCTCACTTACCGAGCTCGCTGTCACAGACGGTTTTGACGCGAATCCATCCCACCACCGTGGTTTCCGCATCGGTGTCGATGCCTCCATATGGTTCTTTCATGCCGCATACGGAAGGGAAGGAGAGAACCCAGAGCTTCGTACCCTCTTCTTTCGCTGCTGCCGTCTTCTACATGCACCTCTCCTCCCCCTCTTCGTATTTGATGGCCCAAACAGACCAGCCATTAAGCGCGGAAAGAGAGTTGGCGGTAACACACACTGGCTCACTCAGGGTATGAAGAACATCATCGAAGCTTTTGGCTTTGAATGGAGAGTCGCTCCAGGAGAAGCCGAAGCAGAACTGGCATATCTCAACAGGGTCGGTATCATCGACGCTGTCCTAAGCGACGATGTAGACAACTTTTTGTTCGGTGCCACCATGGTTATTCGAAAGTACGTCAACCGTCACTGCCCTTCCTTCATCGTCTGATCCCGTAAAAGCCCGAGCAGCACTCTCTCAGGTAACCGAGCCCATCCGGTTAAAAATGCACAAGGTAAAGAGGATGGAAACCACGTCGTGACGTATGCAGCAGACGTTGTCCTTAACAACCCCTCTGTCGGTCTCTCTCGCTCGGGGACTATTCTTGTCGGTCTTTTGTCGGGTGGTGACTACATTCCTGCTGGTCTTCCTGGTTGTGGCCAAAAATTTGCAACTGGCCTCGCACGTGCCGGTTTTGGTGACTCCCTCGTGAAAGCAGTCAAAGAACTCAAGGATGCCGAACTCGATGCCTTCCTCGACCAGTGGAGACAAGACGTTAGAGCCGAACTCAAGACCAACAAAAGCGGTTGCTTGCCGTCAAAGAAGCCTTCACTCGCTGCATCTCTGCCAGACGACTTCCCATCTCTACCTGTTCTTTTATCGTACATTGACCCCATCACTTCCGAGAACACCCCTGCTACAAAAGGTAGCAAGAAGCCTCCGCCACTCATGTGGAGAAACGATCCAGATCCAATGAGAATCGCATCGCTTTGCGAACTCTACTTCGAATGGGGAGTCAAAGATGTCATTGTTCACCGGTTCAGAACAGTCCTTTGGCCTGGCGTCGTTTGTAGAGCTGTTCGTCGGACTGTTGTGGACGAAGATACCCGTCGACGTCCCGCTCGGGGGAAAGCAAACCACACTCACAGCGAGACCGGCAATGCAGATGACTCTGACCCATCGTCACCCACGAAACGTATGGCTTCCACGCTCTCCACGCTCAACCTCACTTCTCCCTCTAAAAAGTCCTCGACCTCGGGTCCATCCTCTTCCGATTCGTCTGGATCACTTCCCTTCTCCCTCTCCACTCTCGTACCACTTACCTCCCCTACCTCTTCCCGTGCCGCATCCCCAACCTCCCCGACTCCATCAGACTCCAAGCCCTCTCCGCTCCTTCTCGAAATTCTTTCTCATCGCGCACACATTTCTACAGACGCTACACCCGAATACCGCGTCCTCATCGACCCCACCACACTCGTTGAACGCGCAGAGAGCGGGGTGAAAGGACTACGACCTCCACTCGTAGGGGGGCTCTTCGGGATAGACCCCGAGGAGGAGGAAGAGAGTGGGAATGGAAGTGGAAGTGGGAATGAGGACGACGTGGGTGGAATTGAGCGCCTCGAGACTACGGCGGCGGCGGCGTCGAAGTCGGGCGTCAAGAAACGTAAACCGGCGCAGAGGGAGTCTCCAACGACGCCGCTTCGACTGTGGTTACCGTCGTGTATGATACAGGCCGTTGCTCCCGCGCTCGTGGAGGCGTATGAAGAGAAGGTGAGGGTGAGGGAAGAGAAGAAGGCGAAACGAGGGAAGAAGGGTGGTGTGGCGACGTCGACAAAGGCGGCCTCACGGAAGACGAAGGTTAAGGAAGTTGAGGATGATGAGGACGATGTCGAAGACTCGGTTCCAGGACCATCAACTTCCTCTAAGACTACGACGGCGCGATCGAAAGGGAAGCCCAAGGTTGTGAGGGCTGGCATTGGTGGAAGGAGGAGAAAACCGAAACAGGCGTCCGAGGCCCAAGACGAAGCATACGAGTTTATTGATTTGAGCGCTGGCGAGAGTCCGTGTTCGTCTGATGAGGATGGGGATGAGGGGAATAAGAAGGGGAAAGGAAAGGCGAGGGTGGAAGTGACAGCCACGAAGACGACGACGAAGCAATTGACCAACGCGCCGAGTAAAACGATGACCGCGAACACGATGAAAGGTTTCTACAAGGTTACGAAGCCAAGGAAAGTCTCGAAACTCGGCGCCCCGAAACCCTCTGCAGTAAAGTCGACATTTACTGGGAACGCCACAGGTCCCAAGCGCGTTCCGTTGTACGAAGAAGAAGAAGAGGATTCCGATCATGTTCCTGTACCGTCTGCTACGAGAACGACGGCATCGAAAACCTCCACCTCTCGATCTTTGGGGCCAAAGTCTTCCATGGTGAACTCGGCAGGTTCCCGAGGCGTGCCACGCTATGAGGAGGAAGAGGAGGAAGAGCCCCCATCTTCGTTGCTTAAAACGACCCGTCCACTCGACGTTCTCCGCGCTAGATCTAAAGCTGGCAACGCTTCCTCGTCGTCCAGCTCTACAACAAACCCCAAACAGAGGGCAACATCCAGGCCGATATATGAGGAGGAGGGAGAAGCAGAGGAGGCAGGCCCACTACGCTCTTCTTTGTCGAAGTCCAATGCAAACAATCACACTCGACCAACTCAGCCAGGTCCTCAAGCGAAGAAGAGACCTGCATTCGTCAACGTATCCGATACAGATACAGATGTCGAGGTGAGCGATATACGACGTCCGTCTGGCACAGATGTAAGTTCTCGTGTGGACATCTGGGTAATGTTGATGATAGTTGATGGTGCATCAACAGAGCAAGAGTGCTGGTGCTAGCGAGACCACACCCACCGTCTTCCCCGAGAGACCCGCGGGGAAGGCCGCGGACGTGGACGGTGTGATCGACCTCATAGCAAGAAGGAAAGCATCGAAAATGACGAGCACCCCAACAACGTCCGCGACCACGCCTGTATGTGTTGCTTCTGTACCTTCCCGTTGTTCCTCTTCCGCCTCGGTAGGCTCGGGTTCTAGTTCTGTCCCGCGACTGAGCGTTGGTTCAAAGGGCCCCGTGCCCATCGCGCGTTCGACATCGAAACTGGCCCATATCCTCCTCCCCTCGGCTTTTGAAAGCGAAAAGGAGGGCGATGGAGAAGAAGACGAGCTACCGACGTTCCATCGAGGTTCCGCCAAGTTGACGGCAAAGTCCAAAGGTGCAACGGCAGCCCGGTCCGCGCCTCAGCCTTTCCCAATGCAACTTCCCTCCAAGTCTTTTGTGTTGACTCCTTCCCGAACTCTGAACAACGTTCCACGTGAGGCCAGCGATGACGAGGTGGAGATCATGGATGTATTTATAACCCCGCGTGGGGAATCCCCACCTCAGTCTCCGACGCCTACTCCTTCCGTTGCGAAGCATAGACCTGTCCATGCATCAACGGGACCTTCGATGGCTGGTAAATCGAAAGAGAGAAGCAGCTTTCCTACCAGTCCGACCGAGTTCAATACCCAAACGAAGACAGTCGCGCCACTAGAGAGACAGCGCCGTCGACCGTCGACCGATTCAGATATCCAATCACCGAGGGAGGACAGGGATGGAATCCTCAAATCGCCACGCAAATCGGCTAAACATACGTCCCCGCGGCACGTCTCTCGTTCAGGCACGTCGTCTCCTACCCCGATGGCAGATTCTGGCTCTAGGACGAACATACTCGAGGCATTAAATAGTGGGGAGGGGGGAGTGGATGTAGAGCCCTACTCGCCGACAAGTCCACAGGTGGAAACGCAAAGACCAAGTATGGAACGTAGATCCCGACCGAGCGATGAATCTGCAATTTACATCTCGAGCGGGTCTGAGGACGAACAGGAGGGTACGGGTCAATACCCTGACGGTGCCGGAGTGGGTGGAGAAACGGAAGTTGAGGCCGAGCAGGACAATGGTGGGGAGACAGACGTGGACTTGGGTGGGCGAGCGGATACGGGGATGATTCTGTCCGCGCCTCCTTCACCCACTCGTTCTGTCTCGGTGGAGGTTGCTGAGCTTGTTCCCAAGCGTAAGTCCAAGTTCAAACCTGCTCCTACCACGTCGAAGGCAGATCTACGTGCGCCTTCAGCCGAACCTTGGGCGCCTGCCAAAAGCTCGATGCCGTTGGTTGAGACCAACGACGAGATCGAAGAGACGGCGGCACCCCAACTAACGCGCCGTCTTCCCCTCCTCGTTGCACGCTCGAAACGCAGGACAGGCACAGACGGTATCATTGATCTCACTTCGGACTAAACATGCTATTTTCCAGCTTGTTTTTGTTATGATTTATCGTTGTACGCTTGGTTATTTTCCTCGGTTTTGGACTTGATATCATACACATCTACTACAAATTCACATATTTCAAGTTGATCGTCGCGGACGTCACGCCGGGTTTTAAGCGTCCCGATACCTCCGCGATATCTGGGTACTTAGATATCGCTGTATAGAAAAACCCTGAATCGTCCGCATCGAGGGCTATCGTCATGACGGGCATCATGTTCACTACCTCTTCGAATTGTTTATTGTAATAACGCGAGTCGCACTCAGAGGCACCACATGAATGAATGATACACACTTGGCATCTCGATGCCAGTAACAACTAGAATGATACAAAACGAATGTCGAGAAGGAAAGACGACGAATAAAAAAGCACATGCGACGGGCCAAACCCGCTTTTCACCAACCTACACGGACGTCGCTCAATACACAGTCGTAAAGTTCCTCGAAGCCTCCTGACCAATCACACCTTCCCCTCCATCACTGCTCTCGCCCGCACCGACGCCTCCCCCGGAAGCATCTTCCATGGTCTTCATAAACCTCTTCACCACCTGAAGCCTCTGCCTCCAGTTGGTGATCACCTCCACTTCCATTTCGTCCCGCTCCGTCTTCTCGAATACGTTGGCAAACCAGTCTCCTAACAACGTCAGCTGCCTGACCAGCAGTGGAAGCTTCTCGGCGCTGATGAGTTTGAAACACCCGACGGGCATGAAATCTTTCATGCCTCTCGCCCGCTGAACCGTCACCTTGAAATACTCGTTCTCTGACTCGTGTGAAGGCGTTCCCGCGCCCACTCCAGCGCTCGGACCTGCGCCAGAACCCGGCATGGGCGTGAGTAGAGGAGAGGACGGTTTCGTATCGGGTGGCGCGGCAACGGCCGCACTCCTGAAGTTTGAAAAGGCCGCAATGGCACCCAACGAATGAGGCTCGATGACGATGTTTAGGAATTGGAACTGCGTCGCGAGCGTGTCGAATTTGTATGGCCTGCCACTATCGTTCCACACGATTCGAACGTAGTCATTCCCGATATGCCTCTTCTTGTTGACGCAGTACTCGTCGTCGGCCGCATTGGGCATCATCGTGGCAGCGTGATAAAGGACTTGACCGATGTCATCCCACCACGCATAGGCGTATTCGCCATCTTCGTCAGGATTGAGACCACCCGCGTAGACGTCTACCTGGCCCCGAAGGTTGATGAGACGACCGAGTCCTTCAAGGAAACGGGTATACGCGGGAGAACCATGCGTGTTGCGGAGGATCTCAAGTTCGTGAATTTGTCCTGGGGCAACATACATGATGCCAACTTTGTGCGTATCAATGACCGGCGTGCGATCAAGATTGCGGAAGAGTGCAGGAAGGGCAGATTCGTCGGCAATTCGGCGGTGATTAGCGGCGTGGGGGTAGGAAGAGAGTTGGAGGGGTAGGAACGAAGGATCGACCATGACCTGTTTTCGACGCTGCGAGGGGGCAGTCTTACTCCACACGTAACCCGTGATGGGGTCAGGAGCCGGAAGGGAAGGCGTCTCGCTAGGGATCGATGCAACAACGTCCCTTATTTCCTGTGCATGATCAGAATCTGAAATGAGCATGAAAACAGGCTTCTTACGCTAATGGTGTTGGGTGCTTGCTCCGGCTCCTCTTGAGGATCAGGCCTCGCTGCCTTGGCTTCCTCCCTGTCCATCAACAAGCCTGCCGGCAACGACACCATATCCGGATCGACGTCGCCAGGTCCAACCAAGGGCACGTTCTCCAGTCTGCATATGAACTTGGTGAAGCCTGACGGACGCCGAGAGATAACCTCGATCCACCCCAACCTTGCAAGCGCACGTATAGTGACGATCGCGTTACCCATTATCCACGACCGTTCGCTGACAGCCGGTTCCGAGGACGCGCTGTTCGCGTTGGTGGGATTCATGACGATCTCGCTCAAGACCGAATTTGCAGGCCGAGGGTCGGCGCTGGCGTAGGTGTACCGGGCTAGCCAGTCGAAGCACACCTCCGTAGGCTCGTCAACTTCAGGCCTTCCCTCGTTGGCCAGCAGCAGTTGTCTGGTGATATAGGGGATGTGTCGAGGTCGATCGGGTAATCGTACCGCCAAAAACCAAACGTAAACCACATAAAACGAGATCATCCGTACATACTGAGACATCGCCCATGAGATGACTGGTGTCGCACCAGGACGGTTGTGATGTTGAAGATATTGTAGAGCAACACCGAATACCATTTTGAAGTTGTCTTCGCGCAGATTCGCGTGGAGCTCCGGTATGGAGCCGATGACGGAGAGGAAACTGAGAATGTGGACAGCCATATCAGGGTTGGACATGATCTGCGAGAGCTTTTCAAGGAGAGGAGGGAGGCCCCGTTTGAGAGAGGACGTCAGTTCGAAAGCCGAAGATGTGAGTGCATGAAGGCAGCACATGATGGTCGACGGTTGACCGTTCAATCCTTCCCTCAGTACATCCACGAGGGCATGCCGGAGAGGAAGATCGAAGCACCGCCGATAGCTAATCAGGACCGACAGCGTATGATACGCGAGGCCATGAGCATCTCGAGCTTTGAGACCCATGGGCCACCGATCAATGGTGGATCCGAGGTCCCCGGTAGTTACACCGGAGCACAAGACCGTCAGTAGCTTCGTCAGTAGCGTCCGACACTTCGGTCCGCAGAAAAGATGCTTGTTGGAAAGCTGCACGGGAAGATGGCACAGCACGTAGGAGAGAATTTCCCAGTTTCTCTCCTTTTCGAGTATGCTCAGCAAAGCAGAGAGGTGAGCATCGATTGGAATAACGCGAGGGGTCTCTTGAACTGGATCATAAGAGACGACACCCTCGCTAGGCATATCTGCATCGACGGAAATAAAGGGGTGGGTTTCGGGAATAGACCAGAGAGTATCTCTCCATTTTAACGGGATTGAAGTGGCATGAGGGGGCGAAACAGGCAGTGGGGCTCTCGAGCTGCTCCTGCTCCCGGTAGACTGGGAGGGCCGGACTCCCCGCCCTCGTGATGCCCTTCTGCCATCGCGCTCCGATGTGCCTTTGGAACGACGAAGGGGAAATTCCTCTTGGGATCCATCGGCAGAAAAACCGCGCTCTTCTGAATGGACAGACTCGGCGCCACGTCCAATTAGCGAAGCCAAGTTGGCCACAAGACCGTCCGAATCGTAGTGTGCCTCGACGAAATAGAGGCGATGATCCCGATCGGCGCGGAGACGCATCAAGAACTGCAATGCCACAAGCCGCGCTCGAAGGCACTTGGCCTCCGTCGCCATCTGGACGATCGTTCGGAAGACAATCGTAGCCAAATCGACATTTGATTGAATCAGGGAGTAGGGAGTGAACGTGAGTTGGCTGAATATCGTGACCAATGAGATCACGGCGAGAGAAGCCCGAGAAGACATTGGTTCCGGAGATGGAGAAGAAACGAAAGGAGGTGGCTGCGTGTCCGGCTGCTCTTGGGAATGCTGCGACTGTGAGCGAGACCCTGCCAGTGTTGACAGTAAGGACATGACAGATGGTAACCCTGTATCTCGGGCCGAGATGGTGCGGTATTCTGATTGTCTCCTCGAGAGAACAGGGGATGTGGCACTCGAAGTAACAGTAGAAAAAGGAACAAAAGTCCCCGAAGATGGTGTTTCCGACGTGTTCACCGAAGCTGTATCGTCATCGTCTTCAACTACACCTTCCAATGCTACCCGCTTGAGAAGTTCGATCATTTCTTCGATCGATGTATATGGAGAGGAGGGAAAATCATCGGTTGAAGGCGTACGCCGGCTGACCGCCCGCAAGACAACTTCATCGGCAAGAATCCTACACATAATGGCATTGCCGTGAGCATCATTCCCATCGCTCGCCTGTCGCTGACAGAATTTGAACACGAGCTCTGCCAACGCCATCCTATAGCTGTGCATGTCCTTCAGGGAATCGTATATGGCCTCGAGAGCATTCGTGACTTCCAAACGAGTGAGGGGTCGAGTGGGACCAAAGATCGTCGTGTTTGATAGGATGTTATCCCAGTTGGTCAACCAATCGGGCGAGGCCGGGGATAAATCATGTTGTTCAGACATGACTGCAGGTAGTTTGACGGTGTCGGCATCGGTTAGGTGGTCAGCGATGGACAGAAGTAGGGTAGATAGTGAGGGATTCATGTAGGTCGAGTGATCGCGTGCGAGAAGCGACGTCAGCGTCCGTAGGAATGGTGTTGAAGCATCACTGGGTTGCAATAATGGAATGATTACAGGTGTATCGTCTGCATTTCTGTCAATTCTAGGATCAGCATTATAGTTGCAGGTGATTCAAGCAGCATACTTAAGGGGGTCAACGAATGATGCTAAATGGCGCAGAGTTTCGCCAGAGAGGCTGGCCTCTTCTTCGTCCATATCAACCCCATCTTCCCTCTCATCGAATTCTTGGAAGACATCCCTGAGAGTACAAGCAGCTTCGTCCAGCACTCGATCCCTCTCGGCACGAAGAGCCTCTCCAGGCTCCGAGTTGCTCCGCTTGGCCCAGGCCTCGACGGACTTGCACAGCATGCGTCCGAGTTTTAACAAATCCCAACCAGACAGGTCATCTTTCGACCACGCGCGTTCCATCAGATCCTTTTCAAGATCCATATGGCCAGGCGCCCCAGATGGTGTGTAAGCATGGGTGCTTAGCTTTGCGATATATGCCCTCGCCATCTTGCTGCAAAGTGCCTGGCGGATGTCGAATCGTAAAGTCCTATGGGCTCCAAAGGAAGTGGAGAGGTTGTGAGAGTCCAATGCGCGGTCGGTAGGTGGGGACAAGTGACGTTTGAGTATCATCATGCATGATGCACCATAGGGCCCTGAAAAAAGGGAATGGAGCATCTTTTGGATCCGTTCCTCGAGACCGGCGGGTCCCCTTTGACGGCCAGACACCACAGATAAGCGAGGTAAAGGGGAAGCAAAGAACGCTTGGGTCCGAAATAGAAGTGGGAGAATAAGAGTGAGTATTTTGGGGGCTAATGCTCTTAACTGGGAATAAAGATGATCGAGGTAAATGTTAGTCATCAGTTCTGCGGGGTGTCGGGTGGGGTGTATAGCAGACGATGGAAGTGAACGAATGGATACTGAGGAAGAGTGTCTTTTATGTCCATTGGATGCTTTCGTAGCAGGCGACTGTTCGCCTGCCCCTGTCGGAGGCATGATCGAGGTAGAATGAGAAGTCGAGAGGAGTGGTATGTCCAGAGTTTTGGAAACCAAGGACGCGTAAAACTGGAGAATGCTAGCAAGGTCACCCTCTGAAACGCGCGCTACCGTCTCGGGATGATCCAAGAGGGCGGATACAAAAAATGCGAGACTTTCGAGACTTTGTTCGCGATTAACACGTTCAGAAGGATCACAGGAGAGGTAAGCATCAAATACACCCTCTATCCAGCTCTTGAGGAGATTGAGCAAGGAAATCTCGATGCCGAATGCTTCAGCTCCTCCTTTGGTTAGGGCTCGGAGGGCTCGGAGCCGAGGCTCGCCGACCTCTGGCGACCAAGAGGTGTGCAAGAGGAGGGAGCAGTGCGACAACCTCTCCGACGTGGTGACCCTCCCTTCGTATCTCTCCCAGAACGAGGCCATGATCTCGTAACCCGCACATTGCAATAGGGGAGGTGAATCGGGGCCGCAGAGCGAGCCCAGGACAGGATTCAGGAGCGCAGGCTTGGGCAGGGGGGAGTATGTGGTGATGACGTTCGCCAAGGATCGAGCGTGTTGAAGACTGGGGACTGCGGGCGATGACAGTGCTTCTACGAGGGCATCGAACGGAAGCGTTTGGACGGGTTGGGACTGAGGTGCGGATACGGTCTCTAGCCTGGGTCTGCGCCAGCTGGTCGTGAAGAAGGCAGTCGTATTTGATCTCTGTCTTTGCTTTGGGCCGACATCTGTATCTGTTGGGGGACGAGCCATGTAACGGGGAGGCTGTTATGGCCCTGCAGTGGATCCAGGATGGGCAAGGGCAAGCAGGGGAACTGAGGGTTGAGCACTGGGCAACGTCGACGGCGACGAGGAGGAGACTCACGGGTACGTCTGCGGCGTACACGACGTCGCTTTCCAACAAGGAAGAGGAGAAATTTGGTCGTCAAATTCGTGCAAGATTTCGTGTTAGCTTTGGACCTTTTGGTGGAGCGGTAAACTTGCTTGCCGACCTAACTTACTTTATCTATTGAGTGACCCCTGACACTACCTAGTCTCACTACTAGTACTAAGTTACTAGTATCTGCTACTACTGTATCTCTACTGTATCTAGCACACATGAACGAACGACGTCTTCCCTCGCTGCGGATCTACAGACGATCGAGCATGAATACGGAAGTGGACGCCTGCGAAGACGAGGCGCGGTCGTTAACTCCATTCGGACAATCACCCCCATGAAATGAAGCGACCTACCGAATAACACCCGCCGTAAAATTTGGTTCAACCTCAATCTCCCTCCCCAGGCCATCCTTGCGTTTCTCAATGTTGAAAAGCGCAAGCATGCTTACCATTCCCATCCATAGAACGGCGTCGGCGACCCATTTGCCTGGGCATTGCCTTCGTCCAAAGCCGAATGCTACCCTGGACGCGAGTGGGTCGTCGATAAGACTCCCATCATCATTGAGATGCCGCTCCGGGTTGAATACATGAGGTTCAGTATATTCGCTTTCCTCGTGATGAATTTCCCTACAATAAGGCGAGAAACAACAATGTCAAAAACTGTCCCGGCATCTCGTTGGGTATCACTCACCAGAGATTGGGCATGATCATCGTCCCTGCCCACGCATGTCAGGAGTATATCTCACTCACAAAGTGACAACACATACCCCTTGGGATGAAATATCCCTCAAAGACATCATCGCACGATGTCATATGAGGCAACGCTACATCACCCACGGTCAGTACATACACCCACAACCTCGGCGAACCACTCACCTAGCGGCGCGACGCTATGCCATCTCATCGTCTCTCGAAGCACCGCATCGACATACGGCAGTGACTTTCGATGACTGAAATCCGGAAGCACACCCCCAGCCAACACCGAATCGATCTCAGCTTGTGCCCGACGTTGAGCCTCGGGGTAAAGCGTCATCGCCATCAGAAACGCCAGCAAACTCGCCGTGCTCTGTCATACATACTCCCTAAGCCCCCCACCCATCTTATGCAACACGTTGCGATGCAACTCACCGTATCAAAGCCCGCTAGAAACACGTCAGCGAAAAACCTCTATAACGAGCCCAAAAACATGCCTACCAATGTAAACAGTAGCCGCACATTCTCTAATGGCTTTCTCCTGATTCGCACGATCCTTTTCCCCATCTATCTTGTTCAACAGTGCCGACACCATGGACCTCGCAACGGAACCAGCCTCCTGGGTTAGGGAGTCATTTTCAACCCTATCAGAAAGAAGCCAGATCGCATTTCCCATACCATATTCTTCCGCGCGTATTCAAACGGGCCGTGCAGGGACTTCAGGGATAACTCTTGAGACCTTAACGCATCTCTTTTGAACGCAGCGCCCGGGAACCAAGCGGGGATACTAGCCACTGCATGCGAATCTCATACGTCAGTTCCCACCGGGTCCGCAGTGTTGACTAGAGAGTACTCACGAAAAGGAAAGGCCGTAAGCATCGCGTTCCGCTCAGGAGGCAACCCTTCATTGAGTAATTTAACAAACTCTGCGAGCGATCTCACGACGGGTGCGTCCATTGAATTCGTCTCATATCCGTAGGTAAGTTCCATAGTAATCGAGACCACGTACCTGGACAGAACCAATCAGCGACGAGAAATTACGATACGTGGCAAAAATGACGAAATGGAACCGTAAACATACAATTGGAGATGATTCTCGAAATCATCAGGTGTGTCCAGGAGGCTCTGTAGCAGCCTCCTGGCTTTGGATCGGTAAAGATCCTGGTACGACTCAACGACCTCCAATTTCAACGTCTGATGAAACATCCTCCGGTGGGTCCGCCATTCTGGACCATACGGAAGAAATGCTGTGGTAAAGTCGATGCCAAACCTGTCGACGGCGAACGGCAACTTCGTGTCACGTGGTGATCGGCGTAGAACGATGCTCGTAACTCACAGTTTACTGATGCAGGTCGACGGACGTCCAGAATAGAAGGACGAACGTTGATCGAGCAACTGTCTCGCGACTTTGCTCGAATTGACGATGACGACGTCCTGGTCTAGTAGCCGGCAATACACGATAGGTCCTGAGGAAGATAGGAGCTAAGTACCAGCGGGATAGCAACGGCAAACCTCCCGCACCGTATTTTTTTCGCCAGGTACTATATGTGAGCCATGGTCGGTCACAATCGATGTCAAGAATGTTGCCAATGAGTGGTAGAGGCTTTGGACCAGGGGGTAATGGGAGCCCATTTTTCGTCCTCAACTTGCGATGACAGTAGAACACCAAGGACCCGAGGACTAAAACCAGAGCCAGGAAATTGTGAAACACATCGGGCAGAGAGGAGGACATTCTTGATGTATGGTAGCCCTACGAAGCCCCCATTTATAGGCTCAGGGCTCACCGACATATCCCTGTTCCAGTTCACTGGCAATGGTAAACCCGACCAGTCACATCACAAATTATACTGTACTCCTTCAGAACCGCCAGAAGCCCTGACACGCACCACGTAATTGATAGCCTTGGAGGCCATGATAATCGCACCATCAATTCGCGAGGCAGGAAAGACGATTGGTAGGGTGTTCGAAATTGTCCGAGATGAGAGCCTTCGCCGCGGTGTCTCTTGTTTGAGATTTCGGTCCCTTTCGGAATTGTAAATTACCCTCCATTCTTCGATTACCTTCGTGCCTTCCCAGAGTCCGTTTCTGAAACAAGTGATCTGATTCCCATCTCTACGAAGCTGTCAAACGAGATGCGATATTAAACTGGACATTACAACAACGAAACAACAGACAGGGATGCGCACAGCGGCTTGGTATTCGTGGAGATCGTGATCAGGGTCCGGTGCAAGACAGTATGAAGACCGGGAAATGCTGGATGTGGGGGTTGAAAGACGTAAAATGTCCCGAGAGTACAAAAAAACAGGCTCTGATGCAAAAAAAAAAAATGGGGTCCTGTGCTTGCGAGCTTGTCGCTGTGCACAACGCCGTTTATCGGGTCACGGCTGCAGATACAGAGTGTCGCTTTGGATTGTGGATTTGCCGGGCTTTCAACAACGGGGATGGAAATTGCGGGCTGTGCCCGCCATGCCCGCCATGCCCGTGTTGTTGTACGGATCGAATAGGATGGAAACCGCAATCCCGAGGAGCTACTTCTCCACATTTGACGTGTGCGCTGTCGATGGAAGACACATTAAACGGTCAGCATACGAGCCGCATCGTCAGATAGGGACCTTCTCGTCCGAGCGCATCGAATCTACCCACCGAAGTCCGCAGTCGTCACACTCTAAAACAGGCTTCCACCCAATCCTCTTGGCACATATGTCACACTTCTGAACCAGAAGCCCACTCGAGAAGAACAACTCAAGTGGGTTCCAACCACCATCGAGATGGCGGGCAGGCGAAGTGGATCCGGCACGTTTTGCTCCCGGTCTGATCAATGTAAATCTGTGCAGCATATGGACAATAGAAGAATGTCCCTTCGTTGCACGGGTGGTTGACGGGACTGAGGACTGAGCGGTATGATATGTCTGCACAGAAAGAATAGAATCCGAGCTAGTGGGCGTGCTGCTGTCATCCGTGGAAGATGTTGCACCCGGAGTGATAGGGTCCGACGTTGCATTGGGATCTGGATAGGGTCGGATCGTGAGAATTGAAGAGAAAGATGGTGGAACGCTTTCAGTGGCGTTACCCGCGTGTCCGCGAAGAACGGTTGTGCTGTAGTCTGAGTGCGTGCTCGAGGTGGTATTGAGAAGAGGCGATGTACTGTTCTCACTGTGGCCTGGAAAGGATGCATCCGAGTCAGGGTGGGCTTTCGCACCGCGAGGTGAATTACCCACCGTTAGTAGCCCCGTCATTACTCCAATCGCTGTTGAGGCGCATGATGATATCAAGGCCTTCCACAGCTTCTGCAAGCTCTTCATCGCTATCCTCTTCCCCACTCGAGAGAGCCGCCAGGACATCCTCTGCGACCGTGGGCGTTGAATGTCTGATGTCTTTTCCGACCCCAACGCCAAAGCTGGGTATACGAGGAGCCCCCGATCGCTTGCCACCTGTCATGAACTTGATGCTGCCTAGGTGAAGATCCTCAGTTTCGGAGCGAGCCAGTACCTCTGCTTCAATCTCCCGCAGACGCTCAAGGATATCACGAGTAGTCGGCCGCACAGCCGGATCTTCGGCCAAGCAATCGAGGCAAAGAGTAAGGAATGCGGGTGGGCAGCCAGGATGCAAGTTCGCTAGTCTATGCACCTCCTCTGTATCGATCCCGAAGGATGGCCCAGCGCGTTTGAAATGACGGTCATCAGCAAGTCGTCGAGAAGCTATTTCACAGAAAATTATTCCAAGAGAATATATATCCGTCTGGAGGTCAAACTCGTGGCCCAGGAGTATTTCGGGCGACATGTAGGAGTCCGTGCCACAGAACGTGAGCCTCTTGCTCTCCTCCTCGTTCCGTGCGGCGATACGAGCGAAGCCAAAGTCGGTGATCTTGAGACGTCCATTGGCGGTGACGAGCAAGTTCTCTCCCTTCAGATCACGGTGGATACACTTGCGAGCATGCAGGTAGGCTAAGGCACGGGCGATATCGGTTGCAAAGGATATCCGGAGGCGCCAAGGAAAGGGCCTGTGCTTATCGAAGATATACTGTCGCAAATTTCCTGATGGATACGTAAGTATCAATTAACCAGTATATTCAGACACCCTACCACTCTCAATGAATTCCGACACGATAAACATGCGTCCATCAGGCGGGGGTGCGCGAGAAAGCCCGAGATACAAAACGACATTTGGATGCCGTGCTTCCCTTGAAACAATGTGACCACGAGAGATGATAATAGAAGGGATTTAGTTACTTCATGAGTCGCC
The DNA here is from genome assembly GCA_038089555.1 of Chalciporus chontae. Taxonomy (NCBI): domain Eukaryota; kingdom Fungi; phylum Basidiomycota; class Agaricomycetes; order Boletales; family Boletaceae; genus Chalciporus; species Chalciporus chontae. The sequence continues at coordinate 13,463 of JBBPLD010000050.1, read as the reverse complement.
ATTCTCTCTCGAAATATTTGGCGACGTCATAGCTGGTGGACGGGAGAACCTCCTTGATCGCCACGTCGATCCCGAGGTAAGAGCCTTGGGGAATTATCAGGGTCGAAGAGACACGATCCGACATGAACGTACACACCTTTGTATACGTTTCCAAATGAACCGGATCCGAGCTTCTTCCAGTCCCCTTTAATATCCTGCCAAGAGCATACACATACTCGGGCCAAGGGGGAAGGTGGAGGATTCGTACCTCGAAAGGGATTACATCGAATGCATCGGACATGGCGCGTTGACTAGTACGTGGTCGACAGCGTCAACAAGTGTAGTTGTGGACCGGGCGGGCGGGCGGGAACAAGCCTGGTTGAGCTGGTGTCGCTTCATCTGAGCTGGACCAACTTGCTCACACTGCATCGTCAGTGGTCACGTGATGCCGTGTATAATGCATCTAATCTTATCTAGGATAATCTACAACTTGAACACGACCCAAAACTACTTAGCTACTAATGAACACGCGGACGAATTCTACTAGTTGACAGTGACAGTGCAGAGTGGGCTGGCAGCAAAGTTCCCAGTCCGCGCCTTATCGCTTCGAAAATAAACATGCCGAAATCGTAGACGTGTAGCGTCGTCCACAACCATGCACTGCTCGGTCTCGGATTTCTTTCGATTATCACGTTGGGCCCTTGAACCAGAGAAAACAACGTTCGCTGCTCATGGCTGGAGCAACAAAGATATGGATCCAGTTCCTCCCCATTTGAGAACATGGACGTGAGTCACGCCATATCCTTCGACTTATAGTGAACAAATGAGTTATCCTCTTGTCGCAGCACTTGGAATTATGTGTGTCCAGCCCATATCGTCGAATTTCACATCTTTGATCCAATTTCCACATAGATCACCTATTGGTTATCCGATGCAGCCACACTCCCGGTTTGGGAGCTTGCTAGTTCCATGTTGGCTGTTGGTCTCTCCTGGTACGCTGTCTCGCTTCGTCTACTGCCCGGGGTGCTAAAGTCACCAAGGCGCCAGGCTCTTCCATGTATTGCTGCAGGCTACTGCATTATTTCCTTAGTGATGGTCCTAAATGGAACTATCGGTGCCCGCCTCCATGTCGCCTTTCCTGTCTTGAACAGATCGTCGTTCGGCTTCTGGTTCAGCTATTTTACTGTGCTCAGTCGGGTCGTCCTTTCCATGTTCTGGTTCGCTATTCAGGTAAGCCATCGTCTTTACAATAACTACAGACAGCTCGCTGACAGGCAGTCTGCAGTCCTACAACGGATCACAATGCATATATCAAGTAATATTTCAACTCAAGGTTTTCTCATCACTATTTATGCTGAGCACCGCTTCAGATGATAAAAGCTATCTGGCCATCAATTGCGAGAATGCCAAACAATCTCCCAGCGACTGCAACCATCACGAGCTCAGGGCTCTTGTGCTATTTCATCTATTGGCTGATCCAATTCCCATTCGTGATGCTCTCACCGCAAAAAGTGAAATGGTTGTTCCTCGCCAAAGCCGTGTTAGTTCCGATAGCCTGGATAGCGATGGTGATATGGGCATTCGTTAGAGTGCCACCATCCAGTGGACTTTTTACTCAACACGCAACAATTACTGGCCCACAGTTCTCTTGGAATTGGCTGAACGCAATGAATAGTGCCCTCGGTATTTACGCCAGTTTGTCTGTCAATATCCCAGACTTCACTGTGGGTTCTCTTCCCTGATGTGACAAACACCACTTATCGAAAGACTAGCGCTATGCGAAAGACGAGAAAGCGTAGGTTCTTCCCGGTCTGTGGCCGAGAATGCAAGCTCAAACGCCGTCTCCTAGTCAATTCGTGCAACCATTGATCATACCCATCGCATTCATCCTCTGTAGTTTTGCTGGTATTGCGGTGACCAGCGCAGGAATCCAGATATATGGAGAAGTACTCTGGGATCCCATGCTTCTCATTGATAGATGGGATAACCGCGCTGCTTCTTTCTTTGTGTCTTTCGCCTTTGCCCTTGCGACCATTGGGTCAAACATTAGCGCTAATTCGTTTGGCGCTGGCAACGACATGACAGTTTTGTGTCCCAAGGTGACGTTCATGCTAGGCGTTGTTGGTAGATTGCTGACACGAACGTTGAACAGTACATTAACATCAGACGCGGTCAAATCATTTGTGCAATCATTGGCGGTTGGGCTTTGGCTCCTTGGGAAATCCTGGCAAAGTAAGCGTCGAGAGTTGCCGACGAACAAGACCCATCTGACTTGATGTCACAGTGCCCAAGGTTTTTTAAACTTTATGAATGGCTACACTATATTCTTGGGTCCATTTGCCGGAATCATGGTCACAGATGTATGTTTTCCGTTCGTACATAGCTCCTTGCTCGCGTGCTCATCAATCCGTTGTAACCTTAGTTTTGGCTTGTTCACCGAGGCAAGGTTGATGTCCCTGCCATGTACGATCCAAACGGTCGATACCGCTACACAGGAGGCTGTGTGAGTCGTCGAAATATGAATCACATTTCTGTCAACCACTGACATACCAGTGGCGAAAGAACTGGCGTGCTGTCCTCGCGGTAGTCGTAACAGTGGGACCCACCTTTCCAGGTCTCATCAACTCCATCAACCCATCCATCAATGTCGGATATGCCACTCGTCTATTCGACATAGCCTGGATCTATGGTGTACGTTCACCGTTCCTCGTCTGCCTGGCACGTATATACTGAACTTTCGATTACTGGCCAGTTCGTGGTAGCATCTGTGGTGTACTACGTCACTTCTGTCCTTTTCCCTGCACGGGAAACGTTCGTCGAGAAACTCATCCTGGCGGATGACACAATTCTGGATGACGTCCATGGCGAGGACTATCGCGTCCATGGTAGTAGTGCTGATCCGGAGGAAGGGAAAGACGTCAGCGGCAAAGAAAAGTAGACCACTGCAGAAGCCTTTCCCTTTGCCACTTCTTCCTAGGATAGAATGGAACAAGTCATTCGTGAGAGGACGCTGACATCGTTGTGACTTTCACGCTCTGAGTTTTCGGTGAACGATGTTGTATTGAACCGAAGCCCGAAGCGACGGCCTTCTGACGGGTTCTACTGACGGGTTCTACAACAAACCAGACTGCCGGGAAACTCATCAGAAGCCTTCTGCTCTACACTACGTATTCTTCGTGTAAAAGGACCGGCTCACTCGGAATAAAGTGTCTAACACACGCCGGAAGATATCCCCAGTGAAGTCATTTTGTGGCACCTTCACGAGACTTCTGACCGAGTCTGGTGAGGCTCGTCCTCAGGACTACGGCCCGGGAATCTAACGTATTGAAAAAGAGTGACTTACATCAGAGTGACTCGTGACCGTCGATCCCTTCTACCTTTCATTCCGTGCACTCGACGCACTGCGCACCATTCGTCATCCAGGAGACGAACTTCGGACCCTCCGTCATGTAGTAGTCGATCGCAGTGTTCACTACCTCTTGAAATTAGCCTCCGCTGTCCGACAACGAGCCAGAATATGGCCATTTCTAGACGGATGGGCCCGACAAGCTTATTTGGAGCATTGAACGAATTAGTGGGTTAGACTGAGTCGAGATTCATCCCCAGTATCACCAACGTCGCAGACTCGAAGTAGGACTAGACTGGACCAGATTGAGAGTTTTACCGAGCCACCAACCTATGGGGAAATGGTGTCGTCTCCTATCCAGGCGAATTCAACCTTTAATAAATACTGGATTGAAAGTTAGTACGATGTTTTTCGCAGCTCCTGATATTCCATAGATGTTAAATCGGACGGGTATACCTCCTTCACATCGATATAAACCCAACGTCTCTGCATCACCGACTGTCAAAGTCTTCTGCATGTAGCTGAACATAGTTCAGAAATCCGGTTCTACTAAACGCCGACGTTAGTTCACGCTAGCTACGCATGTGTAACCATGATATCACTCACTATCCGATCTTGTACGTGAAATGCCGATCCAGCGGAGGACGCTCACTTCCCAGTGGGGCGCACATAGGAGAAGACGACCAATAAGGCTCATGGGACGTTGACAGCGCAGTGAAAAGGTATACGATGGACGGCATCGTGGGCTGATTGAAGTGAGGCGGGTGATGGAACTGATTGGCTCCGAAACGAGGGTTAGATAGCTGCATGTTTCGGTTCATCCCGAATGGTTGGGGCCGCATGTCTCTGATGTAGAAATCTTGATGGGTGCCGGCATGGGTGACTGAGCGAATATAAGCACATGCTTTTCCAGACGAACAGGTAGGGTCCTACCAAGGACAAGATCTTCTGGTTTGATCCCTGCGCCAAAGGCGACCTTCTTTCCGTGTTCAATAAGATATCGCCACGCAGTCTTCACAGAGGCGACAAATGCTTCGTGTATGACTACGACATCAATTTGTTTGTGTGGGGACACTGCGACAGGCCACCTGCTACAACGTCAAACACCAGCGATGATTAGCCATTGAACTTGGAAGACGCACCCTGATATATTCATTGGCATCTCAAACGCTTGCAAAGGTTGTCGACGAATTGGTATATTTTCCCAACACCAATGTTCTCCGATAGACTTGAAGGACAGCTTCAATGCCGCAGCGTCGTCCTCGACGACGTTACTCAGGCGGACAAACGAGTCCCAACCTTTGCCGGCGGGGATGTAGCCCAAATCACCGACAGAAAATTGGTTTGCGGGTACATTCCGTTCATACCAAGAATGATCGTGGCCGCCTGCATGGAACGTGAGGTCGCGGACTTGGCGCAACGTCAAGGATGGCGTCTCAAAATCGTTATCCTCAATGAGTTCCTGGAGCGTTGCTGACAGCTCAGGTGATTGGCTACCACTCGGTAGAAGCGACCGCGCTAGGGTTACCAAGTGATTTATCTTCCTTTTCATATCCTCCGTGACTGGTGATGTGTCAGTGGAGAGTCAAGTAACAGTCAAGTAACCATCGGTTGAAACGAACCGTCTTCGTCAGAATGATCATGCGAATAGGTAACTCTTCCTCTATTCGGTAGCATCTAGAAAGGAATGAGCCGAAAGTACCTGGACCAGGGGTATGGATCGCTAACGTGCAGACAAGCGTTGAACAACGTATGTGCTAAGCCATAGTTTCGCGACGAATACCACGTCCCCTCCCGCGGCGGAGGTAAGCCCACGACCAGTGTTTTCTGTGAATCGACGCGGAAACCTGCGGCCTAAAAAGCGTTGCTGGTTAGCCAAATAGGGTAGCACCTACCAAAAGAGCACTAGCTACTTCGAAAAAGTCCTGCACTTGGCTCTCCGTGAGGTCTAACTGTCTCTGGACATACAACGCCGTGTCCTGGTGACCGAATATTTAACGGGAAGCAGCACTAGGAGGGTAACGCAAGACACCTCACAGCAAGGTCACGGTACTGGGACAAAGGTGAGTGCTGCGTATCATCATGGCGGGGGAAGGATTCATACAAATCGAAGCATGAGCTCCATGCAACTTGCAAGGCTTCCTGTTCGGAGAGTCTCGCGCACAAGAGCTTCAGGAGTCTGCGTCTTTACTGACACAAAGGTCAGTGCTCGTATACATATCCAACCTACACGGGTCACTCACCATTTGACAAAAGTATGAACGGTATAGGTGTGTCTTCGTCTGAGAAGCCTAGCATCTGAGGTAAACAAGGGTGACTGCACCTAGTTATACTCCATGTAAGTAAACAACACGGGCGACTTACTACAGGTTCTGGAGCATCTTGACGTCTCTCAGCCATTCCTATTAAAATCACTGTCAAAGGCAGGTGAGGTGAAACGGTTTCGACTGACTCTATATGCCTTCTCCTGCGGGTCATCATACTTCTTGATGAGAGCAAGTTGCCCTTGTGCCTGCACCTCCATCGCTCCAGACCACCAACCAGTCTTGAGTCGTGATCGGCCGCGCAGCATAACTTCGGACTGGTGGTATCGTCGGAACTGAGAAAAACGCGTTAGTAGAGCACCGTCACCATGCGCTTCTGAAGCGTACTCCACGATCGTCATCTAAGGTGAGCGAAGATAGCTCTTCGGGCAAATAGTGATCGTTCAAAGAGTCCTTGATGCCTGACGTCGAAATCTCCGAAATGGGTTCCTCCGTTTGTGACTCAACGATAGGTGATGTAGACAATTCAGTGGGCTCAGAAACAATCATGCCGGCAACTGTAGGCAAAGGTGGTCCTTTAATATCGAGCTCCTCGAGCTCTGGTATACTTGATTCCTGGGTTGTCTTCTTCTTGTAAGGTGGTGGCTGAACTGATTCTGGGGATTCTTGAATCTCGCTGATTGCTGTGCCCTTGCGCGATAGCGTTTCGACAGTATAATGCAAGTCGATGAGAGTGGCCAACTGCATCGACAGCGTAATGTCGATCAGTACATGCGTTAACAAGAGGACCGCCACCTACTTGAAAAGATTGCGCAGCCTCCTCTATCATCTTAGTATAGTCCGCCAGCGCATCATCAATGAGACCTTTTCGTAGGAACCGGTCACTCCATTTCCACTCTGCAAGCTTCTTCATGAACTCGTAGATGAGTCTCAAGGTCCTAATGGGATAGATCGGCGACATTGTCGATTCGTCGCTCAACGCCAACGCTACGAAAGGAGCGAGGAAAGTGACACACCCTTCGAATTTCTGCAGATTCAGCACTAAACGCTCCGGCGCAGAAGCCCATCTCCCCCGCATCTGACCATCAATGTCGATCAATATATGTGCAGCCCTTCGTGCCAAGCGGTCACAATCGGCTTTGTTCGACTGTATGCACTGTAACACGGTCGAACGAAGTGTGTGAGGACGGTCGTGCAAGACCACGACTGAATGAAACAGCACACTGACCTGAACTGTCTCCAAGATCAACAGAACGACTGATACGGCCGCTACTGCAGGTGGGAATTGGAGAGTCGAGAGAAGGTCCTTGCTCAGTTTTGTCGTGGTGATGGCAGCTTGGAGGGGATTCACTCCGGAAACTTTGGAACGAATGAAGCGCAGCGGCATTGCAAACGTTGTTGGCTAAACAATGTTGAATCACGATAGCCCGTCCAGTATACGCGATGGCGAATGCGTCGCGTGAGCCTCACGACTCGGCCCAAAGTCCAAGTTCTGTCGATCAGCCACGTAGTATAACCTCGAGTGAAGTTGGGTTTCAGTAGAAGAGACGCATGGAGTCAGTGAAGAGTTGTTTTGAGTGTGGAAGCGCTGGGAAGATTACAGTGTGGAAGCGCGCGACATTCCACTGACAGACGATCGATGACAACATTTCCAGGCTGAACTTGAGCAGTCCTTGGGCACATTCCCGACTCGTGGCGGAGTTCACCCGTAACTTGCGGGTGAGTCCAAGGGTAATGTGCAACGGTAAAATATTGTAAAGATCAAAAAGATATGTACAAGGATTGCTTCATCTTCGCAACCCCGGTGTCTCTTCATGCCCCGACGCTTCGTTTCCCCCGGATCTTTTCACCCATATCCAAAGCCCTCTTACCTTCCAACCACAACATCGCCTCTGAGTTTTTGGGAAACAAAGACTTCATGAAATCTCCCGGAGAGAGCCCATGATTCAGAATGCCTACCTTGATAAGTCTTTGGAACGATCCTTGGGATTTCACGACGTTCATCGTCCTTTGCCCAGGTAAACCTAAAGTCGTTCGTTGTCTCTTCCTGACCTGTTGTCACATCAACGACGTTTGCCTGGACTCGGACGTGCTGTTTTCAGGATGCAATTTCGCAGGTAACCCTATATTTAGTACGAGCCCCCGGGCAAGACAACGAAAAGACTTACGACTGCACCGGGGAGTTCACCTGGAAGGCTGGCATTCAAAATTTGTGATTCAAGACGAAGAATTGATCCAATGTTGACTGGCTTTCGGAAGGAGATGCCATCCAACGAGAGGAATGAGACGTGCGACCTAGTGAAAAGGCAGGAATTTGCAAAACCAAGCTGCAAACGTATGCATAAAAGAATCGTCGGGAATATCAAGGGTAGCCTACCTCGTAAGCAAGACGCATCAAATATCCTGTTCAACAGATCAGCAAAGTCTCTGGTACACAATCATAAAGAGACGGTACCTCCGAAAACTTTGTGATGAACGCTTCATCAGTGTTAGTAGCACGAATCAAACGCAAAGGTGCACTGGACTGACTTGCGCTCTTGGGGGAACATCAGCATGGTCTTCTCAAGTCTAGTATCTCCCATCCACACTCTATTATTCGCGGGGATAACGTCATCTTCTTGCCCATACTTTAAGAAAGTCTGATGGAGCTCTGCTGATTCTTCAGAGTTTGGGGGCACACGTGAGAGTGATTGCATGGCCAGGGACTTTCTACGGTTCTGGGCATCTGCAATAGGTGTGTCAACACATAAGCGATGGTCAACAAACAAGAGTGTCCTGACTCTTTCCCATGGCGTAGAGTGCTTGTTCCTCTGTAGTGCTAATAACCAGCGGGTTGACTGGGTGTGCTTTAAGCGTTCGAGAGTCTCTGCAAACCATCGAAAACCGGCCTAGACGGGGATTGACGCTCAGTTTATGGAGAGTCTACTATGTGTCTTACACACCAAGCATAAGCGTCTCCTCTCCGTTGACACCGAGTGCCTCCATTTTGACGGCCACCTCCATCGAGCTTTTGCCGACGTAAATGACTTGACCAGATAAGCGAATGTCCCGTACCGGGAGCAACGGGGCGAGCATGTCTAACCTGTCCGTATGTGACGATTAGGTGCGAGGTGACCGGCGAGGAGGGTCACGAACCTGTCCACCGCGGCGGTCACAATGTAAAACCCCCGCTCTGAGATCCGTCCAAGGGTCTCCACCTCTGGCCCGAGCATATGCTTGTATGATATCGATCCAGCCAAAGAATCCAGATGCTCCATGAGCATACCAGTACGAATACCACCGTATGCGTTGGTGTATTGTCCGAGCAGCGCGGGGGATGATTTGAAAGGAAGAAGGATCTGAGTATAGGTGTCATGCATATGGCGGGGAGGCAACGACTCTTGCGATGGTGTTGGAGTAGAATGGTCGAGAGGTTCTTGGGCCGTGGATGAATTCAGAAGACGCTCTGACCAGGGCGTACTCTTCCTCATCGGAATGACACTATCAGACACTCAGCTCGAGTCCCGAGACACCATCGAAGGGTAACTCGTACTTGTGGTGTGCGGGATTTGACATGGCTCCTGCCGGCGCTGTCAGATCGAGAGTTAGACCACCGACTGCAAGTGACTTACGAACGGCCTTGAGCAGTGCATCTATTGCCTGTACATCTTGGCTTTCGGAGGCCGCTTTGACCTCTGTGAGCTGCCTGTTGATATTCTTGACAGTGGGTGAAGTGGATAGCCAGCGAACCGCATACAAGGCGCTCGATTGAGGCGCATGGCGTCGTCAATTGATCTACTGAGACACGAGGAGCACTTACCTGGGTGATGTTCTGGATGCAAGATAGCGTCGCGCGTTGGGCACCGCGTTCAAGTAATGGAAGGCCATTGTCGTCCACCGGATCTCAAGGTCGTGCAGGACGTTACATGCGATGGTGTCATTCCGTCGAGACCGCCGAGCTTAGCCGACTCATGTCATGTGTTGGCCGTCAATGTCAACGCTCAGCGCTCAGCAGCTGTACAGTGAGCTCGACCAGCACAGGGTCAAGTAAAATCGTATTCCAACAACCAACTCGAGTCTCGCCAGCTCTCGCCAGTCATCGACAATGGGTTTGGTGTATTCCCTTCTCCGAGAGTTGTACCCATCCAAGCCTCACTTCACAGCGGAATCTGTCCCACTGGACCTAGTCTCCCGTAGGCAGCCCCTTAGGTAGGAAGACAGTCGTTCCTACTCTTCTAAGGTCCCAGACCTGTCTGGAAAGGTTGTCCTCATTACCGGAGCGAACACGTGAATCGGTAGAGGCACTGCCCGGGTCAGTCGCTGTTCGCTGTGTTCAGATCGCTCTCTTCGCTCTCTCCATTCACGCCGGTTACTACTAGGTTTTACTGACGAAAAAACGCGACAGTGTGGATTGCATGCCGTGACGAGGGAAAGGGCCAGGCGACTCTCAAGCAGTTGAAGGAACTCACCAGACGCGATGTCCACCCTTCTCAAACTCGACTTGTCAAACTTGAAATCGATCAAAGAGTCTGCGAAAGAGTTCTTGCGGTGGCTCTTCCAGAATCTATGGCTCTAAACCGGGTACACCCATCATTTCCCTACAGGCAAGAAAACTAACTGGATATACTCATCAACATTGAGGCGGAACGATTTGATCGATGTCATTGCACGCATATATGTAGGGGCCGCTAACATCGTTTTCTCCGCTGAGCTCCACCGAAGATACCACGACCAAGGGATTGTGTCCACCTCCCTCAATCCGGGTACGATTCTCACTTACTTCGCCTCCTTCCCTTCAACGATTCACCTATGCTTTCTGTCATGGACCGAGTTGCAACGTCACCATGGTAGCATTTCACAGATGATCAGTGTAAGTACTATGGTACTTTCCTTGGATAGAATTCTAATGATGACGGAGATCATCTGCTACAAAAGATCAAACTCACTCTGAGGTCTAGAGACGATAGGGTTACTCATGATCTGAAGGAACGCTTGGAGCACAGATGACTCTTCATCCTTGGGCCGATCCACAGTTTCACACTGAACAGTCGATTCCGGACCGTAATTGTGATGTTAAGATCATGGTCTAATCTAAACGACAGCGCTAACACAAATGAAAGACATCGAGAGTGTGAGTGGGTAGTCAAGGTGAAGTTAACCCGCTCGGATAAGCCTGGGCATTCATCACAGTCGTTACATGAGGCAACTGACAGCTTCCCTTTCCCTGAACACACGCAGCAATCGCGGACCCGACGCTTTGTCCTTCGAGGTATGCCCCTTGCAAGAAACCTATCCATCAATCAAAACGAGTCAGCCCACGTCGCATGGAATCGATCGCCTCAGGAACGACGCACCAAAGTATTTCACGCTGGTAGCCTCACCAGCGAACCAGAGATTGTTTACCGTGGCCCGCAGGTTTTCCGAGTGACCAGGAACATACGATGGTCCCCAATTTGAGTACGATCCACGGAACAACGGGTTCGAAGCCCAGTACGGCATGAAGAAGTCGATCGGATCTGGTACAGTGATGTTTGGGTACATCGCGCGAAGAACTTCCATAACCTCCGACTGAACTTGAGAGATAGGGAGTCGCTCGACGTAAAGGGACCAGTCTCCCTGCAAGGGTGTGAGATCGGTCATATCCGAGCCCGTGAGGGAAAAAGAGCTTACAGTCACAGTGACGAAGATGATACCAGAACCTGGGAAGAAGCCTTCGTGATCGAGGCTCTGCCAGACCGGGTACTTTCCGCGTTGCTGGTCCGCATACAATCCCATCTAGAAAAATGGGGGCGAGACAGGCTCAGCGTACTCCTGGCAAAGGGCAGCACGTTCATACCTCGGTTGGGAACCAAAATGTTTCGTTGAACTGAAGGAAAATCTTTGTGTATGTAGCCTGTTGAAACAGTGAGCATGTACAAAAGTCCGACGGCAAGGCTCAGCTGACCATCTCGATGCTGTTGATGGCTTCGATCTTCCAATCAGGTAAGGCAGGTTTGAAGACGACATCAGCATTTTGCAGGACGCCAACACTGAAGGTGCACAAAACGTGGTCGGCAGAGAGCGTCATACCACTTGCCATCTTCACCGTGACGCCACCCACACCGTACTGGATAGACACGACAGTTTGGTTGTACATCACTTGTTGTGGCTGCAGAAACTCTGCAGCTTCTGCCTCCGCGATGTAAACATATCCTCGTTCGTCAATGCACATCTGGTTGACATCAGAGTATCCGCCGGATTCTGGGACGTATGTGAAGTTGTTGTTCTACCTCGAATGAGAAGGGCCTCGAGACGGGGATATCATTTTGGTTCTCACCCATGCAGAAGCGAGCCATGATGTCTGTGAGAGCGACTAAAAACAACTCAGAGGTATGTTTCGCATGTCAGGGATGTTGCGCACCTGTGCATCTATTTCCACCAATAGACTATGGATTCAATAGTGGTTCAATCGGCGATGGAAAAAAAGTACTTGCATTCCTGCGAAACGGTCAGACAGGTTGCGTGTAAAAAGAACGATGGGACGTACGAAGTCAACTTGGTAATAGTTGCTGGCAACCTCTTGTGGCGTCGTAGGGCTCATTCCCATGATACCATACGCCGATTTCAGGCTCATATCGACTTCGCCCTCTTGTAATCGTTGACCTGACGGACAACGGTCGCATGGAGTTTATGCAGAGAAATGAAATAGATGACAGACATACCTGCGACAATGGTAGCTGCACTGAATTCGTCGACCGCGTTGTTGAATACATCCGTATAGTTGTTGTATCCGTTGTAATCGAACGTAGCTACCACCCCGTTATATGCATAGAAGACGAAAGATGTAAACTAGACATACTCATACTTCCATACAGATCATTGTAGGCGGTCGTCAAATTGTGCTTGAGTGCCAATTCCCATATTGGATTGGCAGGACCATTGTCTTGCTGCGTTCCCTGAACCCAGTTCGGGCCCATCTCGATGACGACCTGTCTACCGGGGACACCGAACGGCGTGGCTGTCATGCGACCACCGAGCTCAGGCTTGGCCTCGACGATGATGAAGTCGTCGATGCCTTGCTCGTGGAGTGTTCGGGCAGCGATGATGCCAGTCATTCCCGCACCGAGGATAAGAACCTTTGCGTGATTGGACGCGGTGGTATTCGCGGTCTGAGAGAACGCGCCAGAGGCAGCGGAGAGCAGCCCGAGCAGGGCAGCACAACGGGAGAGATACATGTTCGGACTGAGAGGAAGGGGCCCTTGGAAGACAAGGATAGGTTTAAACACAACGAGACAAACTGGAAAAGGAGGAAGACTCGCCTGATGAATGCTCCGGGAGCCATGCGAAAAGCCAGGCATGGTACCTCGCGAAATGGCGAGATAAAAGTTGAACGAGGTCATTGGACCTTTATCGAAGCCGAGTCAGGCTGGACACACCCTGTGCCATGTGCAAGCGATCACCATCAAGCTGTCCGGGTTTGCTGGACGTCGGCGGCCAAATACCGGCTCGAGACTGCGTACCGCATGGTCGTGAGAGTGGACCAGCGAATTCAGTGACTTGGGTCACAAGAAGGTCATACTTAGCTGACGAGTCGGAAAGGAATAGGCTTACCATGCTCCCGGTTGAACAGGTCGATAAATTAAAATTACTGGCACTCGCCGAGGTCAAGATCAGAGTTGCGAACCAATTTAGCGCCACACACTGCTCGGCGAAAACCATCCACTTCTATGAGTTTGTACTTCGATTCCCAAAGCCATACAGGGCAGCTCAAATCACTGTGAACTAGTCATACAACCGTTTCGGAAAATGTTGGCGCGGCTGCACAAACGCGCCGCGAAAAATCGTAAAATCGTAAAATCGTAAAAATACGGAAATTGTACAGTAGCCTCCACAACACCATTTTCACCATGGTTGGT
>JBBPLD010000049.1:21883-124660 GCA_038089555.1 Chalciporus chontae | reverse complement strand
GACCTCGCCGACCAGCTTCCCCATCTCCCAGTCAATTAAAAGGCCACGGCCGTCTTCTGTGACGATCACGTTGCCAACGCTGATGTCTCGATGCAGGATTTTGACGATTTCGTATGCATGCCAATGAACTGATCATGCCGCGGCGAACATCAGCGAAATTCATTGCTAGAGAGGAACGGCACAAACGCACCTAGCATGGCATCATAGATAGCTTGAACGAGTTCTTTGGTGGAGCTGAACTTGGTGAGCGGACGGCCGACGATGTCGAGCACGAGCCGGTAATGTTGGAAGGGAGTCACTTTCGCGTTCACGATCAACCAGTCGGCGTCGAGGAAGTCTTGCGTCAGCGTCATGCCGCCTGGTACATCACCTCCAGCAACGTGCTGCGGGATGTTGGGCGTGTTCTTTTTGTGGAGTAATTCATATATCTCGTGTTCGGCCATAATCCTGGTGTCCGGATCGTTGGAGAGGAAACGCCATGTGTCCTTCAAATACACGACGCCTTCTTTCTCCCATGGAGATGCCTCCTCCGAACCATGATGAAACCCGTGCTCAGCATGAGTGGCCACATCCTCGTTCTCCTGTGCTTGGTCCGGGATGAAAAATATAGGAAGTGTGCGCGTACAACGACCGACCAGCGAGCGATTCGGGAGAGGCGGGAAAGGCCCATAGCCGCAACGCCTGTGCGTTCCTGAGTAATGGCAAACATACTGATGTAAGTGGTTGCCGCTAGACATCGTGAACGTCACGGCTGCAGTGAGCATCGATGGCATCCAGTGGGCATGACCGATAGTGACAATGTATATAATCGCCGTTCTTGACTCTAACTGTCGATGATCATGTTAGCATCTACAGCATAGTCTCTGTCGTATTTCCTATAAGCGTTCTGGCACAACATGCGCAAGACGGTTGCGTCGTCGAAGATTGCGTGGAACTGTTTGGAAACCTGGAAATGCGTCGCGGATGGGAACAAACGGATTTACGGGAAACAATATCAACTTTACTGCTTCAAGTTGAATGAGAGGAAGAAGGCGGGGTGGATAATGTGGGGTTGATTTCGGCCAGGAGGGCTGAGCTCGTTGGCTCAAGTTCGGTGGTGGATACGGAACAGTTGGAACGGGAACTTAATCCTTTACCGGTCTTCTTGTCGTATTTGAAACTGGTCACTGAAGCTTGAAGTTCGGAAGTCAGCCTCATTGATGAACGTTCTGAACCGTCAACGCGTCAACACCGAACCCGTGGACTGCAGGTGCGAATTACAAAGACCGTGAATCTTCTACTCAAAGTCGACGATAAAACGCTCGATGCAGTCCTCCAATACTGTCAAACCAGCGGATGAGCCTTCTGTCGTTCAATTTGGCGATGCGCTCCACTGAGCATGTCCATTGTCGGTGTCAATGCCAATCCTGTCGGAAAGTATAATCTCATGTCACCTGACCCAAACGCGGTACTTAGGTACGCGAGGGCGGCACGCGACGGTGTCAATGTGGACTTGCTGTGGAGGTTGATTAATCTCGCGCAGAGTCACATTCACTACCTCGTGCACCTCCACAGCACAAAGGAAGAAAGAAAGGGATTCCAGGTTAGTCGAACAATGCCGATCCACAGAGTCTGACAATGTGTGGACTTCATAGTTGATTTCCTCAGAGGTTAAATAGACCGAGAGCCTCCCAATCCAACGGTCAGTGTTCATTTTGCAGCTCATTCCGTGCGCAACATGTCCTCACATTCCCGGGAAGTAACCCCTCCTCTTTCTAGCGCGACTCGCGACTCGGACGGGAACGCACGACTCGCGTCACTCCCGCAGACCGACTCGACGCCAGTGATAAAAAAGCAGGCCGGTCACGCGCCGTTTGCCTCGGAGGTCGCTGAAGACATCAGTAAGGTCAGGATCGCACTCGCACTCGAGATGACCGATCGCTGGGTGGGCCCAATGCCCGTCGACAAATTTCTCGACGAATTTCTCCCAGGTGCCACCGACTCCGAGCAAGGTCCATCGCTTGCCGAGGATCCTTTCCGGCAGATGCTCAGCCAGTCGTCAGAAAGCAATCGGTACACCCCCTTCGTAAGGATTCCCCCGTGCCAATATTATCACGGTGTTGTTGACCAGATTCACTTGGCAGATTCATGCGATCGAAGGCTGGATGCCTGGCTTCGTCGCCGTCAACTCTAGCAACAAGGCCGACGCCGCCGAGAAGCTCAAACCGGATGTCTCTATCTATCGTGCGGGCGATCAAGTGCCCATTGGCACGAAGTTTTCGCAGATGGAGTTGTGGGTAGAATTCAAAGAGAACGCACAGCCCTTCCAAGATCCCGAACCGTCTCCTGGCGGGTCTAGCGAGCAAGCCACTTTCACTCCAGAGACACAAAATGCCCGCGATGTGCGTGGCCAGCTTATAAGCTACGCTGTCGCTCACCACGCCCGCCAATTCCGTCATTTCTCATTTTCCATCCTCATCACCGACAATCACGCTCGCTTTCTCCGATGGGACCATGGTGGAACCATCGTCACTGCTGCGTTCAACTTCCGTGAACACCCGGAGATCATGGCCTCCTTTCTTTGGAGATTCTCTCATCTGTCGGAAGCGCAACGCGGTTACGATATGTCAGTTCGACCAGCCGACCTTTCGTCGGATGACGCTCGGCGTGTCAGGCAGGCGCTTTCCCTCAATGGTGCTGCTCCGTTGTTCGAGTATGATCTACCTGGTCTGTCTGGGAAGGGTAGCGGCTATGGCCCTTTCCCGCCTCTCCCGAATCGCTCGCTGGTCGGTCGTTGTACGCGCACTCTTCCTATATTTTTCATCCCGGACCCAGCACAGGAGAACGAGGACGTCGCCACTCATGCTGAGGCATCTCCATGGGAGAAAGAAGGCGTCGTGTATTTGAAGGACACGTGGCGTTTCCTCTCCAACGATCCGGACACTAGGATTATGGCCGAACACGAGATATATGAATTACTCCACAAGAAGAACACGCCCAACATCCCGCAGTACGTCGCTGGAGGTGATGTACCAGGCGGCATGACGCTGACGCAAGACTTCCTCGACGCCGACTGGTTGGTCGTGAGCGCGAAAGTGACTCCCTTCCAACATTACCGGCTCGTGCTCGACATCGTCGGCCGTCCGCTCACCAAGTTCAGCTCCACTAAAGAACTCGTTCAAGCTATCTATGATGCCATGCTAGGTGTGTTTGTGACGTTCCTCTTTAGTAATGAGTTTCGCTGACCTTCGCATGATCAGCTCATTGGCATGCATACGAAATCGTGCAAATCCTCCATCGAGACATCAGCGTTGGCAACGTGATCGTTACAGAAGACGGCCGTGGCCTTTTAATTGACTGGGAGATGGGGAAGCTGGTCGGCGAGGTCGGAGCGCGACGGCATGGTCGCACGGTAAGCGCGTTTGAGCTGGTGTCCGTCTGTGTTCGCATGCTCACGTCTTCTTATGTGCAGGGTACATGGCAGTTCATGTCAGCGGCCCTCCTCAAAAACACTTGCAAGATGCACACTCTCGCCGACGATATCGAATCGTTCATCCACGTCATCGGATGGCTGATCCTTCGATTCATTCCTTCCACTGATGGCTCTCGCTCCGTGAATAAGGCGACCAAAATGAAATTGTTCGACGATGCGGATTTCGAAGCAGGAGGCCAACCCTACGGTGGGGAAAGGAAAGAAAATGCATTCGCTGGAGGGAAGTATCCTGCTCCCGGCTTCCGGTTGAAGCGACCGACTCCACTCTCTTCACTTCTGCGAGCTCTCTGTGAACCATTCAAGTCGCTGTACGATGAGAGTCCTCCGACCGCTGAAGATAGAGTCAACCTTGGCGACCCCACTCTTCCTGAGGAAGACTTAGAAACACTCAGGGTCAAAATTCGTACTTACGATCGCCATATGGAAACTTTCAAGTCTTCGAAATGGTTCCTCACAACCATTCATGCCGCTTTGGGCCAATCTGGTTGGCCGGAGGACGACGCGGCCGACGAAACCGTTTACAAGCCTTCCACAGGGTTGATGACGGTGTTGCAGGAGCGACAGAGATCGAGTCAGCTGGTGACTTGCCAGGAGCAGTTTGCTAGCTCGAAAGGTTCGGGGAGTTCGAAGCGGCGGGCAGCAAGTCCCACCCCCGAACCCAGTGTCAAACGTCGTCGTGGCGCCAGTGCACAACTCACGTCGAGTTCTTATACGACCAGTTGATTTACCTTTCCCTCATCGTTGCATTACTTCTACCCCAACATTTTGTATCATTTCCAAAAGCGCATCGAATCTTACAATTCACTGCAATCCATGGGCGTATATCATAGTAGTCATGTCTCGCGAATCTAGATCTATACTTGACGTCGTCGCCACCTTGCGTGTTCGTCGTCCAGTACGTACTACTAGTTACTACTGTCTCCCTCAAGGCCAACAGGACAATAAACGAGGTTGATAAAAGATAATTCTTGAAGATATAACCTTGTCACTATCGGTCGTGCCCAGTGACTGGATGCCATCGATTCGATGCTCACCGCGACCGTGTTCCCACTGTAGCAGCCACTCAAATCAGGATGCCTGCAATTACTCAGGAACGCGCAGACGATGGGGGGCACCTTGCAGTGCGAACCAATGGATGTCCCACTGTATCCGACTCGGATAACATCCAAACCAGATGCGCAATGAACACGTGTGGGTGGGGATCCCACCGGGCCAAACGTCGAGCCAAAAAAAGCTTCATGAAAAGATCCACAGTCATATATATATATAACCCTCACAGTAGCATAGTATGTAGGACGAAAGCCACGCGCACAGCGCAGAAGATGCAACAGGACGAAAAATCCACCTCCTCCGTGCGATCCTCAGGCTTGAAAAAAAAGAGGTCGGCCACACCCACCGGCAGTGAGTCAGAGACACCACCCCACGGCACGCCCAATGTCCCTGATACACCTCCCCTCGCTCAACGACAACGCCTTCGTGAGACATTCCCGCTGCTTGTCCTTCTGACCTCTCAACCCATACGCCTTTGCGAGATAATACCACGCCTCTGGGACGTCCCATCCTGGTCCGCGCGCTACGTATGCCAACAAACCAGCGCTCAAATCCACCTTGTCCTGGTCGACACCTGTTTCAGAGGATCGAGCTTGGGATGCGGAGCGAGGGGTGAGGTAGATGCGACACATGTGAATGATGGCGGAGACGTCGTCGGGGAATATGAAGAGAGCTTTTTGGAACGCTTCGATTGCTTGTCGATCGTGATTCAACGCATGATGATACAGCCCAAACTATCCCCACGAGCATAATCAGCACAAGGACACGTCTGTGGAAGGAATCTGGAACGTACCTGTACCCAGACAGCAGGGTTTTCTTGATTTTTAACCTCCGCTTCCTGGATCGCACCTTTTGCCTGATCGACTTTTCCAAGTCTGCGGAACGTTGCGGCAGATGCGGCCCATAACTCGCTCAACAGCTTGTCTTCTCGAGAGGCTTGAGGAATAGGCTTCGAGTCCGGCGTGAGAGGCACCTGAGGCGGAGGTGGGGGGCAGTCATCAACTGGGCTATTGCTGTCTTCGCTGGTGTTATGGCGCATCAGCGAGCGAAGCCGTTTCCGAGAATGTATCGAAGACGCTTGGTAATGTTGGTTGTGAAGTATCGCATGGAAATCTTTGAGACGTGTCAATCACAGTGCGCGCTCGAGGTGATAGAAAAAAAAATTACCTGGAGCAGAGATCGACCGCCTCAAGTGTAAACTCCCATTCCTAACGACACCATGCCCAATCTTCTTCGAGATCGTGCTGATCTTCTCTTGGCCTTTATGAACACGACTCTTGAGCATCTGCTGCATCTTCTTCCCTGTCGAAGGATCCGTGGAGAAAGAGCGCTTGACTTTCGGTGGCATGGGGAACCTGCGGTCTGGATCTGCAGGTGTTGCAGGTGTGACAGTTATCGGAGGAGGTTCTATCGCAATTGTAGGTCGGACGCGCTCAGGTAATGCGGAGGCGGGGAGCTCAGCCTTGATTTCATCCATGGGCTCCTCCTTGGGTTCAGTGATAACTGTCCCCTCCACCTGAGTCCCCGCAGACCGCGACCCAGTGTCCATCGAAGATCTCACTGAAAAGCGTGTTCACCACCAGAAAAAAAAGGAGAGAAAAAAATGCACATACGTTGCGACTCGGATACGGTCCCTTTTCGTTCTGCGATCCACCCAAACACATCCACCCATTTACCCTCCGCTCCCTCCGCTCCCTCAACATGCTCCGTCAGCGCCATCTGGGTGAGCCTCAACTGTAACGCATACTCGAAAGCGTCCTGAGGTGTCGGATTAGGACGATCGGGAAAAGTACACAAGAGCGTTGCGGAAGGAGGAATTGCGACTGCATCTGGGCCAAGAATCATTTCGTGAACCAGAATCTCCTTCGCGGCAGGAGCCTCCACATCGCTTGTGGGTTCCTCAGTTTCTGACGGCGTTGGAGATTCGTTCATCGCTGCGCCTATCTCGAGGACCTCTCGCGCTTTGACCCATTGACCCTGTGCGGTGAGAAGAAGACCGAGGAGGTGCCAATGACGAATCTCGCTAGGAGTACCTTCTACTGCAGCACGTGCAGCAGTAATGGCTTCCTCGAGGTTCTGTGAAGGACCGGGTAGGGCGAGAGCCACCGCAAGTTGATGGTATGCACTGGGTGTTGGGAACGTTTGTATGGAGTGAATATAGTTCTCCAACGCGTTGCAGAAGCATTCATGCCTAGTCTCAGAGTCTCGCGCTGAGATATTTCAGGAAATCAGACACTGTTTGTATGCATATATTAGGGTGACTCACTGATGATGGCAGTAACGGTGTTCCACACTCCCTCCGCAAGGGCGACTCGTGCGACAAGCTCCTTGTTGGTGGTGTCCAACCGAGTTTTTGCCTTTTCTACCAACTCCCCCGCTTCCTTGGCTTCCTCAGGCCCGATCAAGCCGGGCCGAGAGAGTGCGAGGCGACAGAGTATTCTTGCGCCTTCGACCAATGTCTCTACCCAGTAACGGTCGGTATCACAGTCACCATCAAGGCCGGCGGCTCGTGTCTTGCTTACGACCTCGACGTACAGTCGCAAAGTCCGTTTTGCGAGTTCTGTATCCCCCGAGACATATAGAAGCCGAGTCATATGGCGGAAGATACGATAGGAGTTGAAAGTAAATCGTGTAGCCCACCAGAGGACCTACTTAACCAGCTTAGAACACTACGAAGACATAGTCGAAGATTTACTCACGTCGATTACCCATTGCGCTCGATCTGCCACTGCTCCACTTGCTTCCCAAACAGCGACGCACAGATCTACTAGATCTTCTACCTTTACGTTACGTTCTCCAGCCCTGGGAAATCGGGTGCATTTATCTAATATTGTTCGATATTCGTTGATGATGGATCTTGCTGTATTAAGCCATTGGGGAGGTCTTTCTGGCTGTAAACTAGGCGACGGGGTAACGGGGTTAGATGATGTCGCGCGGAATCGGATGACGAGTGCACGTAGATGGAGGACGGCGATGATCGAACGATGAGAGGTCCGGAAGGTTGGTGGCCAATGCGCGCTACAACGCTCGTAATGGGTGAAGAAGTTCCAGATGAGGGCTTTCTGATCGTCAAGGTGGCGCACTCTGGCAAGTAGAGTGATGGCACGGAACATGAGACGTTCTGACCATCGCCAAAGTTCCCGGTAGTGGGTAAACGAGGGAGAGAGAGCCTGTGTGTCCAGCGCGGGCGGTGCTTCGAATTCCAGGACGTTTAACACAGGGATGGCGGCCGCGTATGCTTGGATGGCTAGTTCGGGGTCGGAGGGGTCGAGTTTCTCGTGGGACATGCCTGGACCGACAGACGCGTGACATTAAATAAAGGATGGAGAGTAAAGTTCTCACCTTGAAGACAGATACCTCGGATGGACTCTGTGAGGGACCAATCTCTGCCATCCTTGATGTCCGTGGTGCCCGATGAATCTGTAGATAAAAAGCTGCCAGTCCACGAAGACGACGTGTCTGCACTCGAACTAGGAACCTGGAGAGTAGAGGCATCGGATCGGATTGTAGACGAGGGAGGTATGTGACTTGGAGCGTCAGTGAGTGTTGGTACTTTGGCCAAGTACGCGAGACATTGAGACGGTTGCCCCAATGCGTACGCGTAATACGCGAGTGCGAGCATCAGAGACTGGAAAATGTCAGCTCAGCCAACTTACGACAGAATTGACGTACATCGGAGCGTGGGGTCTCAACTTTCTTGAGTGTTTCATAGCCAGACGTTGCCTCGTCGATGCGTTCCGGAAGTAACATGCATTCGGCACGGAGACGAAACTCGGCACTCCGTTCGGTTCCGAGCTGGTCTTCGTTTGCAGCATTTGCGGAGAGCCAGATGGAGAGTGCGTGTGTCTGTGATACGATCTCTGCGATGTCCTGAAATCCCTTGCAGTGTTTATTGAACTTGCGGAGGAGGTCGGACCAGGAGAGTGATACTCCGAGGGGGGTCTTTGCCGGGGACGGGGATGACCAGAGCCCGGCGGTGAGTGCTGCTCTGAGCTGAGCCCAGTAGTGTCTCTCCTTTGCATGGGACATCGAACGACCGACAAAACGAGAAACAACCGATGCGTTATATTCAATTACGTCATCCTTCTTCACCCCCCCAAAAAATATTATCATTTCTTACCTTCCTTTTTGGGAATTTGACTGATCACCGTCTAGGACAGCGAACACGAACGAGTCTGTCAATCTCGTCGCTGTCGTCCCCGTCGTCAAGATGCCATCCGAGTCGTCCTCTTCAACCCCTCCATCCCTCACACCAGACTACACTGGCTCAGGTGAAACCTCTTCGTCCTCCCCCGCCTCAGAGGGGATCACGAAGGCTCGTCGTCAGACTGCCTTCTATCCAAACATGAACTCGAGCAACAAACCGGTAAAACCATTCAGTCGCAGCGCTGCAAAGCGTCAGAGCGTCATGACACTCGGTAGCATCGAACATCTCCAGCACTACTTCACGAAGGCGGGCATCTCCGCAAAGACAAAGTGCGTTCGCGTTTCGTCCATATTCCCCCCACAATGCTCATCTCTCTCTAAAGTCCGTCAAAGAAGTTGAATAGTCAGCTTGTGCCTGCAATTGGTGGTATATCCAGGTTGGAAATGTCCAAACCTTCGCTAGGAAGCATCCTGGACTTTGAACTTCCACCATCTCCTGCAGTCCCAGAGATCCGACAGCCTACGTTTCCACATGTCAAGAGCTACGAAACTGATCCAGAGTCGTTCCTTCCTGGTGTCATCGAGGGCCTCACCGCCGTCACCCAAGCTTGGGATATACCGCTTAACGCTCCTGATCCAAACAGCGACCTACCCCCGCCACCGTCTCGCGTATTCGACGTTCTCGACGCTCTCAAAACAACCACCCACGCCATTCGCTCCGTCAGAAACTACGTCATTGCACTCCCCGACGAATCAGCTGGCACACTCCGCACCCAGTACCGGAACAATGTTGCCACGAGCGCGCCTGTCCCGAAACGCAGCTCGGCTCAACAAAAGACACAACTAGATCCTCTCTCTTTGATCCGTAAATCCGCAATGGAGGTCCTTGCTTGTCTTCGTGAACTCGAGGAACGCGCTAGGGTGCCACTATCGGACGAAGCTTACGATGCCCAAAGCGATCACGGTTCCTTGCAAGCTCACCATGCTATTTCACGCGTTGCATCGCCAGCTGCGGTATCAGATGATGATTCTGACCTCCCACAAGTTGATCCCGATATGTCGATATCGTTTGTACACGTGCAAGGCCGCTACGAATCTATACCAGTCTGGGAGGATGAGAACGGCCGCGATGCGGACGAAGAACGGGAGAAGCGGGAGTATTGGGACGATCGGCTAGTGCTTGGTGGCGGGTGGCTATACAAACAGGATATCAAACTCGAAGAGCTCGGAAGGGAACGGGAAGCGGTTCGACGATATATAGACCTCATCGACGATGTGTTATTTGGTGGCATCAAGGACGGAAAACGCGGTTGGGAGAGGGAGCGGTCGGCGAAAATGGCGAAAGAGGGTCGAGGACAGAATCGGAGAGTTAGTTCAGGCGACGTATTCTCTTATCGCTTCCCCGAGACGCCACGCTTAGGACGGCGTGTTGTCTCCTCGGCTGGCCTCCTCGAGTCTATGCACGCCATGTCGCTAACGGAAGAGCCCGAGGAGATGGAGCCACCTTTCGAAACAGAGAGTGTAGACGAAGAGGATCTTCCAGACTGGGCAAAACGTTCTCTGTTCGAGAGCGATCCCATAGGTTGGTCTCCGGTTCCGGAGAGGACTTGTTTCATTGTTAATCTTTGTCTTCTGCTTTCTAGGCCGTGCACATGCAATGTTGATGGCGCTGCTCCCCGCAGATTTCCGTTCATTATTGCCACCCACAGCCGATAAATCTGCAATGCTTCACGCATTATCATCGGGACAGTGTCTCTGCCTTGCCTACAACACTGGGGCGCGTCGATCCCGCAGGCCATGGGGCTTCATCAGCCTCGATTCGATACACGATATCGCCTCACTCGAGCAATCTGCTAATGGGACTGATTCTGACGAGAAAAGTAAGACCGGATGGACGTTCCGAAGAATAGACAACCTTCGGTTATGGGCTGGGTAAGTGCCAATTCCACCATACCCATTCGGATCATGACTCATACTATATACTCCAGCGCGCTCAGGCTCCGTTACCTCCTTCCACTCCTCCTCCCATCAGCACCAGGTCGACCGGACCATATCCCTCCCATCGGGAGTCCCGGGCGACCACAATCACGGGGAGCCTCTCCTGCTCGTGCTCCGACCATTCCAACCCCAGGGTCGTCTACTCTTGCACCAATTGAGCCGCCACCATCGCCCTCGCCTGGGAAGATCCGGTATGCCACGAACGAGCCACCGATGATCTTTGACCCACGTCTTGTTGCACGGAGAGACGAAGGATGGGAAGCCATGCTCGAGGTTGTCGTCTTGCGGTGGGTGAAAGCGGTCGTAGATGAAACAAGAGGCGAAAACCGGTGAGCGTGTTGGGGTGCAAACTAACTGCTGAATCTTCGCGCACCTTCCCATCCTCTGCCATGTAACAGTGTCCGTATCGATCCACTTCGTCTGGAAGCCCCGCAACACCTCTGATCGTGACTTGTTATCATATGCTCTGCCTGCTGTTACTCTACCATATATTTTATTCTGCACTCGCGTATGTGCGTTACCCTCTTTCTCCGTCACTCTTTCAACGTTTCCTGGAAATTATATCTATCCTGGTTAATACCCTCCTTATCGTTTGACGCGGATCCTGGATCTTTCTGTTCGCATTTTTGTTCTTTTTTATTGGCTTTTATCTGGATCTCACTACCTCTACGCTACAATTACCCAACCCCACATCACGCGCGCAGTAGGTCGTGTCTTTCTGACCAAATATGATATTTCAATAGTTCGAAACGTATATATCGGGAAGAACAATGGCTTGTCCGAAGCTGTGGTCTGCCCTGTTGCAATTGTCTTTTCGGAGACATGTGGGTCCACGCGGGTCAAAGCGTCAGAGGTCCACGCGAATGCGATATAAGACGCGTATCGTTGGGACGCTCGACAAACCTGTCTCGTAGTATCCCCCACCAGAACCGTGCTATATCCCGCCGCACCGTGGTTCATCCTGACCAAAGTCAACTACAGCCCTCACACTAACATGGCCCACCCGACAACCCCTGTGGCCACATCCAGCGCCTCAACCATTCCCTTCCCCTCAACTCACACCGCCAAATCTAAACTCCACAACCCTCGCACTCACTGTGGATGGAGTCGTCTCCCTTCCGAGATCGAAGACCATTTCTCGTGCATGGAACAACACCTCCACGGACTAGCCATCACGCTCTACCGACTCCAAAGACTCTGTCCCCTCGTCAAATCGACGCCGGATATCCGAGCGTTGACGACCAAGGTGGAATCTCTTGGGGGTATGATGAAGGATGCTGTTCGGCAAATGCATGATAAGATGAGGTGCGTCGTGACGAGTCTCTTGGATGTCTCCTGGAATAACCGACCATTGGAATACACAGCATCCCGTTTAAAGTGACTCAGCCCACGTTTCAGGATGAGGAATTGCGAAAGAGCCAGGTGGAGCTACGTCCCTGCGTTCAAGTACCTGACTCGAAAACGACGACAGAGTCGGGCGACACCACCACCGCCACCATGACCTCTCACCAACCGACGACGGGGAGCACGCGTTTCCGTGGAGAGATCCCGCGCGTTCCACGAGTTGTGAAACGTCACGGCCTGGGTGATCTCGCCAAAACACAGCCCTACTGTTTGCAAGTGCGGGACGTGCCTGGGAGTTCCTTTGCATCGTGGCACATTCCTTACAAAGTTGTCTTCACGCCCGACGAGAAGACGGTGGACGTGGACGGTAACCCGGTTCCTGCTATCCTCGTGAACGTGGACGAGAATGGGGGCGTCCAGTATGTGTGGAAGAACGGGACGTTGGACAAGGAGAAGGAGAAGGTGGAGTATGTGGACGAGGAACCGTGCGTTGTGGAACCACAGGAAGACTTGCGCTCAAAGAAGATACGGAGGGTGACGCTCGTTCCACCGCAGCGAATTCCTCAACGAACAGCGGGAAAAGCTCAAGAGGACAGCCCTGGGTATGTTACTAGCGGTGACATATACTCGATGGGAGGTCGTATCATGCGTGATTTCATGCAAGTCACTCAAGCTCAAGCTGCTGCTACTGTGAAGAAGCGGAAGAGGGAGGAAGTGGAGCCGGGTACAATGAAGAAACAGAGAACGAATACTTGCTGATATTAAATTACATAATATTTTGATACTATATTTGTGACGATGATGTCATCCTGACTTTTATCAATGTCTACGACGTGTATTATTGTCTCCGTTATGATCCTCAGTAGCATCGCTCCTCCACTATGGGCCCGCTCCGTCCTCGACCCATCTCGCCCGCTCAGCATCGCCACCAGCACCTCCATCACCTTTGGAACTTCCCTCTTCGTCTTACTCTCCGGCGCCTTCTTTCTCCTCAACACCGCTCTCCCACCTCGCCCGACCTTCTTCCTCTTCCAATCCAGTAGCTTCGATCCCATCTTTTCATGGTTCTATTATCTCGTCAAGACCTCCCATCCGGGTATGCAAGGCATCGGTAAGTTTCACTTTCTTCTGTTCGTCATACGTTCCGAATCGTTGACGCGCGCGCGCGGGGTTTTCAGTTCGTAGACCCCTCCTGATGTCGTTCTTCGTCCTCGGGTTCTACGCGTGGTTTCTGCTCTGCTGCTACCTCGCGCACGTCGTCGAGGGGGATGAGAGGGAAAGGTGGCTTGCGTTGCCGCCAAACTGGTTGAAGCCGAGGAGTTGGCAGGCGGTCGTTCAATCCGATGATGAAGACGTTGAAAAGGGCTCCGGGTCCGAGTCCGAGTTTGAAAGGCAAGGGGACCACGACGATTCCTTCGTCAAGGTTTCACCAGATTCATCGACGATAGCATAGGTCCGTTTGTCTACGCTGGCGTAGTGCACTTTGGGACACGGACATCAGGTATTTAGGATTCTTGGATCATGTATTTGGATACTTCGCTGCGCTTGTACTTGATTAGATTTGTCGAGGAATCGTGTGGGCTTGGACAACAGCTGGCATCACACAAAGACAGTTCAAGTGAGAGGTGGGCGTGTAATGGTATTTGACATGACATGAGTGCGAACACAACCGTGCCGCGGAACACTCGGAGTATGTGGGGGATGAACGGAGGGACGATGAAAACAACCATAGCGACCTAGGAACAATGGACGTCGAACAAAGAAAGATAGCAGATAAAATGGGGGCGGGGGGGATTACCAAAAAAAAAGAGAAGAAAGCAGACCGTGCGTGTATTTATTAAAAACCGTGATAATAACTTGTTAGAAACGCGAGCGCCTGTTCTCAGTCTCACCGTCTACCCCCACAATGCATGACATTCCGTCGACCGGTTACATCATCCCCCGTGCGATCTGGGACAGCTGTTCGGCCATTTGAGGGTAATTCCGGATGAACTGCAATTGTGATTTGCTAGCCTGCAAGTATGAAGGAGACCACGTCAGCGATGCACGCAAAGACAACACGACTAAAACGGAACGGACCTCGAGATACGTCAACGCAGCAGTGATCTCTCCCTCTCCTCTCGCCATCTCGACCTGTTTCTCGAACCACGTGATCGCAACCTCGATTTCGCTCTTTTGAAGCGCGAGCTGGGCGAGGGTGGCGACGGCGGGTTCGCACGAGGGGTCCAGAACAAGGGCTTCGCGGCAGAGAGCTTCGGCGGCCGGGAGGTCTTGACGCCATTGGTAGACCGCGAGCGCTTTGTTGACGAGAGGTAGTGGGTTGGGAGGCGAGCTGGCGAAGTGACCATAAGTATCGCAAAATGCTTTGGTTTTCGCAAGTACGTACTTGGTCTTCTCAAGCTCGATAGCTCTATCGAACTTCTCTACCGCGTCTTGGAAGCGCTGTTGGTCCAACAAGAGTTCACCGCTACGTTGAACAGATCGTCAGATTCTCTCCGGCCACAAATTGGTCCACGGCACGCACTAGTAGTTGCAGACCTCACCCCGAGTAGGGAACGCCGTCATTGCGCGCCGGAAGGTAGCCATACTGTTCGCGATGTTTCCCATCTTGTACTGTGCGACCGCGAGCTGAATATGCGAGAACACAAAGTCTGTGTCGAGTGCGGTAGATTGCGTATAGTTCGTTGCAGCTGACGGGAAGTCGTTTGTGATGAAGAACACTGTTCAAATAATATCAACGACCGACGCGTCATTGGGAGAAACAGGAGGGAACGCACCTTGTCCACGGTGGTAGTACACGTCGGGATCGTCCCCATTGATCGTGATAGCATCCTCGAAGCACTTCAATGCTTGAGCGTTGTCACCTTCTTCCATGTGCACGCTCGCAAGCTTGACTAGTGATTGTGTTAATGAAGGGTTCAAACTGAGCGATTCCAGGAGATCAGCCTTGGCATCGCGAACATCAGCGGTGAGGAACCTGTCGAGAGACCAGGTGATCAGAAAATGGGACGGATGAAACGTGTGCGATACACGTACTTGAACGTTCCCCGCAAGTTCAGAGCCTCGGCACGTCCGATATCCCACGAAATGCCTTGTTCGAGTGCCTCATTGACGAGGGCCAGAGCATGCGGGTAGTCAGCTGCGTCGAGAGCCTCCAGCGCGAGCAAGAGTGTTTGGTCCCCTTGTGACGGCGTCTCCGGAAGCGTCGGATGGGGGCCTGAACGCGATCCTTGAGTACTGTACCAGCTGGACGAAATAACGAGAAGCTCACGTTTCCGGAAAGCGGCGAAATAGGCCGAAATAAATGTTTGCGAAGGCAGACGGGGTTCCCGGGTCTGTCGAGTCAAGGCGACGAGCGTAAGTGCACGGGTTGAATACACGGAGGGGAAAGACACCCACAGCCAAGATTGTCTGAGCTTTTTGCGTTGCAAGCTTCTTCAACACGCGTTCTACTGCTTGCGCTGCTGTCTCGTTTTGGAACTTTTCAAGGATGGTCGCAGCGGTAAAATCTGCAATAGAAAGGTGTTCGTCAAAAACACTGTTTGATCAAAATGGTATGAAAAAGTGTGGTACGCACCTCTCAAAGCCTCTTCAAAGCGGTCCAATGCTTCGAGGGCGGTGGCACGTCTATTGAGAGCCTTGACGTATTGAGGATCCTGACGAAGCGCATCGTCGCAGTCCGCAATGACTCGGTCGTGTTGTGGAGGATTCATGTACATGAAACCTACGTCCATGGTTCGTTAGCACGACGAACGAACATTATCGAGGGAGCGAAAACGCACAAGCTGCTCGATTGCTATAGAAAACGGGCTCCGGTCTTGGTGAGACCTCGATAGCCTGCGTGTACAGATCGATAGCTTGCTCGAACTTGCGCGCCTGGTAGAGGGTGTTACCCCGAGACTTGAGGGACGCTGCCTGTTTCACGCGTTCCTTGACACAAAACGAGTGAACAGCAGTCTCTGATCGAACGACCAACGAAACACACCTCGAAGGGCATGGCAACTATCTGCTCAGCTGATAGCGGTGCATTTTCTATCCACGTCCGTCGGTATACAAAACGGTCACAGAACTGAGAAGCGCGGGAGAACGCACCTTCGACCTTGGGCGGTATCTCCTCAAGTATAGGACCATCTGGGTGGCTCGCAGTCTTCTTCTTGGCCTTTTGCTTGTCTCTTGACTTGCCCTTGCCTGTGCTTGGCCGTGAGGACGAGGAGGCGTAGTAGACGGCACCGGCAGCGACAACGGCGGCAGCAGTCGCAATGAGAATTGCTCGTTTGTTTTCTGAGACGAATTCTTGGACGCGGTCGATGTAGCTAGGGGATGCGTCGGCGGGGAGAGCGTCGGTTGGAGCCATGGTGAATGCAAATGCACTACAAAACGACCACAGCGCTTCAAATTTACTTTCATAAACCCAAACTCACACGCATACACCACTCATGACGTAAGCAAGCTGATGGCATCCAAATTGTGCGAACAGTAATTTGAGGCTATTCACGACCGCATCAACGTTCATCGGCGAGGGAGGCAGTGTATGGGCATCGGTCGTCTCCCATAGTGACATCCGCTTATGAGGGGAGATGATGGAGAGCGTGAATCCACGGATGTACAAGGACTAATCTGCCTTCCCCGTGGTCATGATCCGCACTTCGCCGAGAGCTGACATCTTGAGAGTATAAACCGCGTTCTGGGGATAGGGCTTCCGGGCATGATCGTGGAAGCGAATGACCTTTGGAGGAGAAGTTCTTGGAATGTCCACGCGCGTGTCACCCAGGCTCTGATGGCTGTCCATCGTTCGATCAGAAGAGCTTGGACTGGAACTTCGATCATTGGTTGACTTGACTGACTACCAGAGACATCCCAGATGTAGACAGCGCCGGTCTGAGCATCAAAACAGGCCGCGAGGCGCTCTCCAGCTGGAGAGAATTGAATAGCTGAGATCCAGTCCATCGAGTTGCGATTTTGTGGGAGCTGCGACGCGTTGTCGGGTTATACTCCACAGGGCGACGGAGCCGTCGAATGAGGCGCATGCAACTTTAGATGAGTCTGGCGACACACCCAGTGCCGAGTGGTCTCCCCTAGACAAACCCAAGAGTCGGGATGAAGACAGTCGTTCACCCTCCACTAGGAGTGCCGAGATGCCACTCTTGGGAAATATGACGATTTTGAGGGCTTGCTGATGAGTCTTTGCATCCCAGATAGTGAGCGTACAAGATGCCCGCAGATGATCTACTTTCCGCCTCGAGAGACAGCCACGGAGGATGCGTTAGTGGACCATGAGCCCACACTACGACCGTCCGAGTCTGCCATTCGCAATCGCGTCGCTTTGTTGTTAGGAACAGAAACTGGAATGATCTCTCGTCCATCGGGCGAGAATGCCACTGACCCAATGAACCATTTGATGCGGATTTCGCGCAGTGGTTTGGGAGGAGTCAGATGGATGCAATTCTAGTTCGCACCTTTCACCGCGGTCATCGCGCCCAAGAAGTTGGCAACAACTATTTGGGAAGATATGTGAGTACAGTACTTACATCCTTTTATGGCAGCGGTGGGAATCATAGGCGACTGAAAACGATTTGTTGGCCCGGCGAGAGGCCCTCGGAACTAGCAATGTTGACGAACCAGGTCCACGACTCGCCCCCACACATTCCTTCCCGCGACAAGGACTTGACAAGGACAGACAGACTCTCAAACGCTCTGCTTCAGTCCCATCTCATCCAACTCCTCCACGTGCTCACCAACATCCGGTGGATCCTTGGTGGCAGGTGGATCGGGTGTATGACCATAGCGCTCTGCGTGTTCATGATAATGCGGTGCATCATACGCACGGGATTTGTCCTTGTCACCTCCACATTATGGTTCCACAAGACCCTATGGCCCGTGACCTGTCCAGCATTGACATTATAGTTTGCGAGAACGGTTCGTACCTCACCAAGATCCTGAAGGAGAATCTCGTTTTGGCTCAATGGGAAGTAGGCCGATGCACCATGAGGCAATATTTGCTGCTGAGTCCACGTAGAGGAGGAGTTCTACACCCCAAGCATTGTACCTGTGACTAATTCTTTGTTGAGCAGGCGAAGGGAGTAGCCTTGGAAATGAATGTCTGTGGTGGTCTGATTGACAAATCTTGCACCCTCAGATTCGATGAAGATATGATGTTCATCTATCAGTGTCAAATCGATATTGGATCAGTGACAATTCCAAGGTAGATATGTTAACTTACGCCAATGACGAGCGGAGACGAAGGGATGCTGGCAACTGTTTTATTGGCTGATTGGGCATGGCCGCAGGCGTGAAGCACTTCAGCGCAATTTATCCGAGGCCACTTGGGTTGGCGATCAACTACGTTGACCTGCCCCACTTCCCTGTTACTTGTAGGGTACATTTATATTTGCCTAGCATTTCGGTATTTTGCTCATGAAAAGCAACGTTGTTAGAAACACATTGAAGGGGAAAGATGCGGGCCACTAGTACTACAGCGCTGGCGGGCTTTTGCTCATACACACTTTCTACTTTCTCCATGTGCCTGTGCTTAGCATCGCGTTTTGTGCAAACTCTGGTCTGCAAGCAGTGCTACAACGCAATAGCATAGGTCTGATTCATCTACCAATGTAACCCAAGTGTCAGAGGGTATTAGCATGTAAAAACACAAGAACATCACAAGAAGCTAACAAGAGCATCCTCCATACTCGTCTTCACTTGAAACTGCACCACCACTCAAATTGATCGTGCCTGGCATACTCTCACCCGCATCCCTCACACGCGCGCCGGTATCGGGCGTTACTGGTGCCCACAGTTCGGGTGTCTCCAGTATCTTCCTCACCAAGTCCTCGAACACCTCTCGTACACCGACTGCCGTCTTGGCGGATGCCTCGAGGAACAAGGCGTCTTGCCGTGAGGCGAAGGCTGCTGCTTCGTGTGTGGGCACTTGCCTTGAGAGTTCCTGTATGACACTTAGCAGCGGAGCGGTTCATGGCCAGGGTCGGACACACCTTGTCTAGTTTATTACCGACGATGATTTTGGGTACGGTTGTGGAGACGTAGGTATCTATTTCTGTGAACCATTTCGGAAGTGCGTCAAAGGTTTCTCGGTCGGCGACGTCGTATACTGTGGGAGACGCGTTCGTCCGATAGCACGAGGTGAGGGTTAAGTGCGTGGAAATGGTGCAGCACGGTCTCTTACTGACCTAGAACAATCCCCTGCGCACCACGATAATATGACGATGTGATAGTTCTAAAACGTTCTTGTCCTGCGGTATCCTTGGGTAGGACGTCAAGTTATCACTGCTCGATATCGCGGGGACGAGAATGGGGGAATATGGAAGACGGTGCCGGTGGAAAAGAGTAAAGAAAGCGACTGACCCAAATGCTGAGCTTCACTTTCCGTCCGTTTAGTTCCATCTTGTGTACCTGTCATATCATGTCAGAACCACATCACATTGTTATGGATTCCGCGAGCGGTTCGGCGTGATGAAGATATATAATGACTGCGATAGATTGTGGCTCTCCAAGGAGGAGAGACCCGAGCGTCGTTCCATGTTCCATGAGGAATCACATCTCCCACTGGCACTCCACCTGGCAGTCTTACGCCAGCCCTCCACAGGTCAACGTCATCCAGTTCAGAAGCTCAGACTCACTCGAAAGTCTACTCCGATCGTTGCAGTCGCTTCGTCCTCTGGTATCCACGCTTCATCAGAGAATCTTAAGAGGAGACTGCTCTTGCCCACAGAGGCGTTTCCGATGAGTAGGAGCTTGACGTTGACAGGGGCGGAGGTGGAATTGCTGGTAGAACCAGAGGGCGCGGGGTTGGTCTTGATGGGCGGCATGTTCAACGATTCAATGGGTCTTGTGGGTGTCCAATTTGGTGTCCAAGTCCCAGGTGGTCGTTGTGTCAGGATCGCACTTATTCTTGAAGCTTGCTTGAAGCCGCCTCGTTTACCCCACGCGTGGGGTTACTCTATCAGGATCCCCATTATCAACTACTGTCTATATGACAGAACAATATCAAAACGACAACAAACTGTGAATACAACACAGACGATTATTGCAAGGCATATCTATAACTACCTCCCCAGACAAATGCGGCGCGGACAATGTGGACCAGAATGATTCCCAGCATGTTTGCGCCGGAGACTAGTAATGAGACTCGGCGCGTTGTGTGCAGTGCGCGATCTACGTTCTCACATGGTGACCCACATATGCGTCCGGTGTGAGTGTTTTTACTGGTAGATGAAGTTGTACCGGGAGAGCAGGTGTGGTATGGCGGAGAGCTGAGGACCGTATCTGGGATGTATCGGTTTCGTGAGTGGTTCAAAAGCCAAAATAATCATGCGCGGTATGTTGCATCGTATACGTACCGGGCAGCGTTATCGTATAGCTCAAACAAAGGGATCGCTAGAAGCTTCATGTTTTTAGGTACGGCCAGCACCTCTGCGAATACAGTTGAGGAGGCGATGGGAGGGCAAATCGAAGCAACATACTGCGTTCTGGCATTTGGACCAAGAAGAGCTTTTTACACTCCTTTGGCTTGGTTATATGCGCGGGGACGAATGGGTACTGTGGGGCGCATTGGAGACACAAAGCTAGAGTGGATCAGCATATATGCACGTACCATGAAGGTTTCAAAGTTGGGTCTCCACCACTGAGCAAGGCAGTCACCAATTTCCCACTCATTGTCGACGCCGTGCGATGCGTTGAACTGTTTTGACTCGGAGGGTGGGGCGAGACGCTCGTCCAATCTGCGCTTGAGGCCGTCGACGTCGTCTTCACCGGGTTTGAGGTAATCGCCTGGGCTGAGAAGGCGTCAGATGGTACGCGTCGGGAGCGAAGGGGTACGTACAGCTTGAAGAACGCGTTTGCAATTTGGAGCATGAGGATGTGAGGGTGTCCATGGTCGTGAACGATGAGGATGCCCTCTACGGTGCGACGCATACCAAAGTCCTCATAGTTGTTTTGCAGGCGTTGAAGGCGAGCAGACACAGATGGATCTTCTTCAGGCTGGGCTTCCTTCGTGCTGTGTGGGTTTGTTAAGTCGGACAGGGCGTCATACTGCACAGAAAGAATTACCTGAACGTAAAGTTTGAGAGGGGGTAGCTACGGCAGTGTGAGTACGCACTGCGAAAGGGAGTGTGTTCACTTACAGCAAGATGGTGTTTGACATCGTCGTCGTCGTCGTCGTCGAGCACGTCGAGCACGTGCGTGACAAGGATGTGACACTGTGACCAGGTCAGGGATACTTCCTTTTGTGGACACGGCCAACTTCCAAGGCACGGCGGTTATCAGACTATTATTGACGTCGTCGATACATAAGCATGCTCGGAAAAATGAGCGAGGATGAGCAGCACTGAGCCAGATAAAAAACAAACCCAGTTCCCTATCTCCTTAATGTCTCTCCTCCGCTACTCTTCCTTCACCAACGAACCCAACGTCCACAACGACGCCGACAACGATAACCAACCCGAACACAACTATGACCACCGTGAGGGTATACACCCCACCGCATCTCCACCTCCCGACGAGTCGGTCTTGCGTAGAGCGGGGTATGTTCATTCACCTATTTTCGACTACGCTGACCCCTGTCTCGCAGCTTGCTACAGCCCATGAGCTATGTCTCTTCTTCCTCGCCGCGTGCTTCAGCGCAGGCCCACTCTCAGGGCGTCATACGCGCTAGCACCGTTCAGATCTCGAGCGCTGTCATGCACAGTTATTCCTCGTCTGTATCTCCCCCGCCGTCCCACCAACAACCATCGCGTGCGCGCGTTCCTCGCCCGTCTACTTCTACCTACGCCACTCAAGCTCCAGCCGAGCCTTCTTCCGAACGTGCGTGTTTCAGACCACCATCCAGACTTCGTAACCATAAAACACAATCCACAGGTCATCGTGGCACCTTTTTGGCTTCTCAGTCACAATCCCGTGACTCTTTCATCTTCCCAAGTGGTACAATTCAAGAAGATGGTGCGCCAGAAACAATGTCCAGGACCGTCCCCCGCCCGACTTTAAAACTTGGACATGCTATCCCTTCCTCTTTCGAACCATCTCCTCACCTTACCAACATTGGCAGCCCACACTTCTCTATGGTCTCGGTGGTTGACATGGATGCTGACGAAGACCTTTCCGCGTCGACGTGCACATTTGAATCTGGAAAGACTGTCCTCTCGGACACTACGACCACCGGTTCTGGAGCCAGAGACGCGTCCACATCTCGTGGACACTCAGCATTGGGACCACCTTCCAATCTGTCTATCCTCCTTGCGCGTAAAAAAAACCCCAGTGGTGGACAGGTGAACTCCGACCATTTAGCAGCAGGTCGTATGCGCGGCGGTACACCGGAACCATTTACTTCCCCGACCTCGGTAACCCCAACCAACGAACGCCCAGGTGATAATTACTTCTCTCCCATCGCTCGCGACGTCAGCCCTTTGACTGGATCAAATCCAGGCAGAGCATCTGGGCATCTCTCGCCGGCTTTGTCGGAAGCGGAGCATCCATCGCGATCGCAACAGGTTGTGCCCTCTGACAGCGTCCCGGATGAAACAACCTCCTTGTTGCACGCAGCTCACTCCATGGGTTCTCCCGCAATTGGCAACGACGCCCCCCAACCTACCTTCACGGTCACCAGACCACAGGGTCAGCCCCCAAAATACGTGCCCCCCGTCGACTATGGTGCAATTCTGCTCCAGGCTAAGCCATCGGCTTCCTTTCATGAATTTCTTGATCCGGACCTTTGGAAAAAAGCGATTCGGGCAATTCCCGCCGTTATATTGGGAACCTTACTGAACATTCTGGATGGCATTTCCTGTACGTCTTTTTCGCGCCAGTATAATCACATTCACTCCGCTTTTCTCCCTTTGTGATCCTGCACAATAGCGCTCTGCGCACGACGATCTTGGGAATCATATGACTGAGATGAAGTGATTCAAGTTTGTGGACTGACGCACGTGTTAGATGGTATGATCATATTCCCCGCTGCGGGTCTCTTCATGAAACTGGGAGGGGCTGGGGTGTCAATGTTCTTTGTTTCGTAAGTCGTTCCTCCTGCTAATTTAGCTGTTGCCATCCGCTCGTTATTATCCCGCGCGACTTTGCTTTGCCCGGCGGATGAGTTTATTGCGTTATTATCTGGCGCAACGCATCACATCGGACTCATCCTCCATGCAGTACGGTCGTCTCTCAACTTGTGTATACCTTTGGTGGAAGCAACTTTGCAGGTGCGAATGGAAGCATGATGATCGAGGTCGTGGTACGTACCATTTCTTTACGTGTTTTCCATTTTCCTTTTCCGTTTTACTCGAGGTCTGCGTCTATGTGTTCGGAGTGGGCCATGTACGCCGGGCATCACGCTTATTTCGGCATCACTCGCTTGCATGTTTGTTCGTGGGTTCACCTCAATGTGCATTTTGCGCTGATTTGGTACCTGCTTTGTTTTCACGTCCTACACCATTCCCATTCCCATCCGGCCACTCCATCATTCTTCTATATTCCTCATTCATCTTCGCTTGCGAACAACTGCTACGTGATCTCATACCCACATACACGATTTTTACAGCCCTTCTTTCACATCCTCGCGTCCACAATTGCCAGTGATATCATTGGCGATGATTGGGCTGGGCGAGATGAGATGAACCGGGAAGTTCTAGCGACTACGCTCGTCGCATTTGCGTTGTCCAGCTTACTCACAGGTAAGTTCCTATCATATGATTCGCTTTCTTCCTTTGTTTGTGCATTGCAATTTCCTGTGCGGGGACAGGTGTTTTGGGGAGGTTTCTTTTCTTCGTTCGGAGTGGGGAGACATTGCATCCAGATCAGCTGGACGTGCTTCGCCTTCTTGACTTGGATTCTCGAATTTGCAACATTGATGGAACTTGGTCGGCTGATCCTCGTACACTATGCAGGGTTCACCTTCTTCCTCCTCGGATACCTTCGTCTTGGGGTCCTGATCGGGTTCTTCCCCAGACATATTCTCGTCGGGTAAGTGCCGTCCATCGTGCCTTGTGCCTCTGGACCAAGACACCATGATGGCGCGTGATGGTACAAGGTGATTTGGTTTGGCTAATGGTGGTATGTTTTGCAGGTGTATAGGCGGCGTTGGGATATTCTTGATCCTTACAGGGTGAGTGTTGTTTCTGTGGGGAAGGTTGAGGGATTCTGACAGTCGTCATTTCGACGCACCTCCCTTTACCTTTCGCTAATCACGTTGAACTATGTGACACGGATATGCTAGACTTACGGTCAGCACCCGACTCCCTTCCGATGTGCTCGACCCGCCTACCTGGGAGATCATCCGATATATCGTTCTCGACCCACACGCCCTCGTGAGGTGGGTCCCGCCGCTTGCGCTTGCGGTGCTGTTACGCATCATCACCGCGAGGTGGAAACATCAGCTTTTGTTCCCTATTTGTGAGTCCTCTGCTCTTGCATCCTGTTAGTCCTGAAATATACGCATATAGATTTTCTAATCATACCGACTGTCTTTTACATCATCGTTGCTGCTGCTCAACTCGATCTCGACACTCTCCGAGCGGATGGCTGGCTCTTCGAGACTGCGCGGGACGCCGGTGGGATGGATAGCTGGTATGCCTTTTATACGTATTATGGTACGTCTCGTTCGCTTCCCAGACGGAGATCCTGCATGTGGTCGAGCGCTCACTCTTGCTTTGCCGGCATGTAGATTGGCATGCTGTTCGGTGGACCCCTATATGGATGACGTTACCGACGCAATTCGCGCTGTAGGTCATGCTTTTCCGGCACGTTTGAAGTACTGATTGGATTGCTGGCTAGGCTATTCTTCAATGTATTGCACCCTCCTCTGAATGTTCCTGCTTTGGGTGAGTATCAGTGATAGTAGTTTTCAGTGACGTCATCTGACTGACACTCATGTAGCTGTGTCATTGGACGAAGAAATCGATACGAACAAAGAACTCGTCGGTCACGGATACTCCAATCTCGCCGCGGGATTTCTCGGTACTGTGTACGTCCTGCCTTCCTGCTCACCTGATATGAGATCTGACGTGCGGATAGTCCGAATTATTTAGTCTATGTTAATACGCTCTTGTAGGCCATTCGCTTCCTCCTACCTTGCTCATCTCCGTTCGCTGTACTGACGAGCATATTCTCAATCGCAGGTTTTACCGCGTTGGCGGAGGGACCCGTGTTGCTGGGTCTATGCTTGCTTTAGCCACGTTTTTGCTTCTCATTTTGGGTACTGGGCCAATTGCATATATTCGTTCGTATTTGATAGGTTTCCTCTATGCCTTGGTGACGCTCATGTGCATACAGCTGTTATGGTTGTTGGCGCGCTCATTTTCGCCCTGGGTATTGACCTTGTGAAGGAGGCGGTGTGGGACACGAGGCATCGTGTCAGTAGGTGAGCGTTGTGTCAGGAGTGGATTGTGCCTTGGGCGTGGTTGCGCTGACGCTTTATCCAGGATGGAATACATTACGATTATTAGCATTATGATCACTATGACCGTTTGGGACTTTGTCATTGGGGTTTTGTTTGGGATCGTCGTCAGTTGTAAGTTCAGACATTTTCCCTCTATATTCGCCGTTGTAAACGGCTTACCTGCTCGTGTCTCGCCTAGGCTTCTTCTTTGTCGTTCAAAATTCTCAGCGCCGGAGCATCCGAGCATGCTACACCGGCGACGCCGCTATCTCCACCGTCCGCCGTCCAGCAGCCCACCGCGCATATATTCGCGACGTTTCAAGACAGACGCGGATCATCCGGCTTCAAGGCTTCCTCTTCTTTGGGACCATCTCCCACGTTGAAGACACGCTCCGCTCTCTCGTCAATGGCCCGGCATTCAGCGAACATCCCGTCCGTTTCGTCGTCGTCGATTTCTCGCTCGTGGCAGGCGTCGATTTGTCGGCTGCGGAGGCTTTTGTAAGGGTCCAGAGGTTGTTGGCTGCAAGGGGTGTCGTGCTGGTGTTTTGTGGAGTCTCGAGGGCAGGGGTGGGGAAGGCGCTGGGGAGCGTTGGCGTGTTGGAGGAACCGTATGTGGAGTTGTTTGAAACGCTGAACGATGCGATGGAGTGTGAGTCTTCTGTTTTCATGGATGGACACCCTCTTCAAGCTATTTATGTGGCATGAGGCACTGATGGCGTGATACAGGGACTGAGAATGCATATTTGCGCGCATGGTTTAGGGCGCAAAAGAAGGAGACTACACCAGTTGGTAAGTCGCCGGTCCACGTGTGGTTAGTCCCCCCCCTGACGGATGACGCAGTTCTACCTGGGCGTCAAAAGACGGACGTGGATTTCCACGAGCCCCTCGTTGGGTCTCCGCGACGTCTGCACTTGAAAGACGCGGGAGAGCGTACGATAGCGAGCGGTATGTGCTATGCTCTGTTTGCCAACCTTTTACCCATCACCCTCACTCGATTCTGCCCTACCAGAACCACTTTGGACGGACGTCACTGTTGAGCCGCTCAACACGCTCGTCAAAGCCTTTGGCTCCTACGACCACCTCGACCACACATCTCTCTCTGCGCTCGCGCCATACTTTGAGCAGGTCTCTTTCTCCGCCGGAGTTGTACTCTGGGAGAAAGACGACGCACCGAACGGGCTATATATCATCCAATCAGGCGTCCTCCGAGCATCGTACAAGTTCGCAGCACACACGCCCGTGATTGAGGAAAGCATGGTGTCAGGGACACTCGCAGGCGAACTGTCTGCGCTCTCAGGACTCCCACGGAATGCTCGGGCCGTCGTCGAGCGGGACGCGGTTCTGTGGAAGCTGTCGGCGGAGAGCATGAAGAGGTTAGAAGACGAACACCCGCATTTGGCGCAGATGTTTGTGAAATTGGTATTGAAAGGTGGGTCGAGGGTGGTCATCTTGAATGTGATTTTTTTTTTTTGGCTGATGTGCTCTGGTTTCCGTGATAGCGGCCAAGGTGGATACGGATACATTGCTTTCGGCGCTCGCTACCAGATGAGTAAGGATTTAGGAAATAAGGCTCGAGGTTGCATACGTATCTACTACAATGTTATCTATTGCATCATCTCAGGCTTTGGTACAAGACGACGCGGACGTGCTATTCAATAGTCAAGGTACTACGAGTCACTAGCGAAGCTCCAGCACTTCAAGATCAACATGACCCTCAGAGAGCGCTGAGCACTGACAAATCCTTCCGCTTAAGCGTCAAATGCGAGCGGAAAGTGGGAATTGGCCCGAAGATTCAGAGCCCACAGTGCTCCTACACTGCTTCCCGCTGGCATCAATCAAGAATTTAATGGCATTTTGTTCGCAGCCGCGTAGAACCACATATAAGTTTTCCGGTAGAAAACTAACCATGAACACTTGCACGGAATTCTCGGAGGTGAGTAATCCCTTATGCAGCCTAGGCGCTCCTTTGTGACGATCCCCGTCCAGGCAATGGTTGAGTCCCTGACCTGAATGAGTGGAAAGGATTTGCGGATCAACGGACAATTCGGGGGGTTCCTCGGACTCTGGATCCCTGAGTGGCAATGTAATATCCACGCCGACGTACCGTGTGCTCTTGCATAGTGTATCAATGAGGTCTGTAGAGATCTGAAAATCTTAGAGAGATAGACCAAGTCACGGGGCCACATCTGCACCACGGATGTAGAGGAGGCGAGGTAGATGCTCATGAGTGAGGCGAAGTTCACCGATGTCGTTAGAGGATCGTAGCTGATCGGGGTGGAGATGTTACCGTAGACGAAATTGAAAGCCTGTAACTGGGTACATACTGGGCCCTGGGCAGACGACCCACTAATTAGACTAGCCTGGATCGACAAACAATACATTCGAGTTATGAGACATTCGATGCACCCCTCGGTTGAGCAAGTCACCTTTAACACTGAAGCACGTCCTGCTGTCGACTCAGCTCCAAAAACACTTCATGGAACCGCTTCGACCACCACCCCCGTTCTTCCCTCTCCTGTTGCTCGGAATCACTCCCCCATCCCCTCTCGAACTCTTCGATCTGCATCGAGGGACTCTTGGGGAATGGTAAACCCGCTGCAAGGAGAGAGAGCACGGGTTTCTGAGCGTCGGCGTCTGCTGCGGCACCATTGACGAGTACACTCGTAGGGCTGAACGAGGATAGGGAACGTAGGGTGTATTGGCAGGACTGGCGCAGAAACGAAAGCCATTCGCTGAGTGGGGGAGTTTTGTCGTTTCGAGGACGTCGCGAGAGCGAGATGGTGACGACGGGCCCACTGGAATGGACACGGCCTGCTTCGAGTGCATCGGTAGTTAGCGGTGAGAGATCGAGAGTGATGCAAGCGCGGCGATCTGTTCGATGAAAATAGGAATAGGGGTGAGTGCAACCAACGACGACCGAAAGACTCACCCATCTCATCAAGCACGGACACAAGTCTTGATAATCCGAACCTCTCAAGAGGCACCAGGTCACAATCCTCATCCCCATGATGTCGGTCCGGATCAGAAGGAGACACCAGTAACATCATATCTGTGAAGACGAACACCTCCACCTCCACCTGCTCAGACTCGACACGAACCACAGGCGTCCCCATCGCCCGCTGTCCCAGATGTACGTCGAAACTCGACGATGCCGTGCCAAACGAGACTACCGTCGACGCCGTCGACTTGATAGAATTCGATCGGCCTCGCCAATGGTCGACTGCTTTGGACAGCTTCTCAGATCGTCGAGCTCGTTGATCTGGAGGTACTTCGGTTCGTGATGGAGATTGATTTGCCAATGCTGGTTCGAACGCGCCAATCTGGTCGTCGTTGCTTACCTCGACGCATGTCAACGATCCACGGATGAGGAGGCGCCGTTCCCGATGAGTCAGATGGTTCGAAGGAATGCCTTTGATCCCGGAACAAGCCATCTTCACAAGTTCGTACGCATCCTCGCGATCCTTGACCTCGCTAAGCACCCGAATCGTCAACTTCGCAGCATGATAAAGCGAAAGCGTCGACATATAATCGGGATGGGACTTGGGCGTCAACTGCAACAACCGCTACACTGACCAGGTCAGTGAGACACCCAAGGACTAAATCAACACTTGCCCTGAACACTTCGGGATAGCGCGCCAGCCGATTGACGGGTTCGATCAAGTATTTCTCAAGGGTCCACCCTTGACAGCGCTCCGAAGCCTCCTGTAGTCGTATGAAGTCGCCGAAGTCGTCCTTGCCCTCGTGCATGAGGCTGTCAATCACCGATGCGACAAATTCCAGTTTGACGAGGTAGGGTTGGTAAGTTTCGAGTCTGGGTATGAAGCATCGGAAAACTTCGCTGATAGCTTGCAACCTCGGATGGTCCACGATTTGTCGAGAAGTCAGTGCGGAGGAGAGTTGGGCATGTACCCGCACGATGTCGTCCAGCCAGTCAAAAAGTTTTGCAACGTCGCTTGGGATGCCAGATACCCACATCCTGGTGTCCCTGACTCGTAGCGGGGAGATGAAGAGGTGAACCATGTTTTGCAACTGCATCACGAAGTTGTCTTCTGATTCAACAAGTTCCCAGACTAATCGTTGTCGCTGAGCCTCGATCTCACCGTACGAGCCTAATACGTGTCGTTCAAAGACTTGCCATTGCTGCTCACGGGCCGTAGGTATAGGTAGAAGAGACTCGCGTGCCATCGAACCTCGCGTGGAAGAGTTTTGTGTTGAGTAAATCGACTCCTGAGATATGCTTGAGTGAGTTTGAGCGGAAAATAGCGAATCGTGGTCGATGGATGACTGTTTTTCTCGATGTGCCCTTTTGTCAGAATCGGCAGCTCGACTCGGTTGTTGCAGTATTGAACCCGTCTCAAGTTCGTCGTATTCGCCTTGCCATCGGTCGTCTCCAATCGACGACAAGTTGCTGTCTGAGTGAGGGAGCTCAGGGGATCCAAGTTGCTGATCTCCAACGTTCAAAGGTGGATCGATACCAAACGCTTGTCTTTGTCGAGCTTCTGCAGCGTTCGAAACCATCATTATGCGTGACAGCTCTGAGGAGTACCGCTCAGGAGCAGGCTGAGTCTCCTGCGGTGCTTCTTCCTCCGTAGCGAGACTTGACGATGAGTCCGTCTCCGTGGATTCCTCGCTGGGTGACTGGACAATTGCATAACCTCGCCGATGAGCCTTTGGTGGACGAAAGAACGATGGAGTTGACAATGCTTTAGGGGTGTGCTGGTCATCCACCTGTATTGGAGGCTCTGATAGTAGGACATGAGTATCCGAGATGGCAGTCGAGAATCGGATTCACTTAACCACTATCGTCACGGGGAAGGCCGTTGCGGCATTGACGTAACCTGGCCTTCGTTCGCATTTGACCAGCCTTGTTCTCCCAGCGGGTGGAAGGACGTCGTAGGGCCTCTTCGTCATGTTCCTCCGTCGGTGAATATTCAGATCCAGAGTCGTCGAATGCGGATCGGAGAGAGCTCCCAGATCCATCAGATGCAAGATATGGTGTGTCGGATCTCTCGGAGCCACTAGGAGGAATACTTTCCACCGGGGAGTCGACTCCGCTGGACTCGCTCACATCACCATTCATCAGCGAGATCAACTCTCGATGTCGACGTTGTCCTTCAGCAAACTCGGTCCTGGCTTTTGAGGAGGGTGACCTATCGCGGGGGTGTCTCTGGTTGTTCGGGCTGTTCGTGGGGCGCAAAGATGACTCTTCCCTCGGTGTCTTCGGTGGCCCTCTCGGCAAAGGGACAACTGAGCCCCTGGACTCGTTGACGCCAGATAATCCCAATCCAAGACCAAACCGTGGAGGCCGAAGTTGACTCTCAGCCGATGATTGCGAGTCGGTCCGCGTAAGCACTTTTTGTTTCACATAAGATATGGCACCTGGACTGTCCGTGCTCGAGGACGACGCGATATCCGCGTTGGTGACAAAAAGACGCCGTTTTTCACGTTGGGCCGAATACGCTGTCCCCGCGTCGGAACCACTATCTGAGGGTCGAGTGACGTTTGTCGAAGGCCGAGAGATCGCAGGACTGGGCGATGCCCCAACCCGGCGTGGTATACTTGAGGGTTGATGACTTGATTGTTGCTGAGTGATCTTGCCCTGATTTGAAGGCAGACCTTTCGGAAGGGTGCCAGGGTCAGTCCGCGAACGCGCCCTGCTAATGCGAGACGAATTGTCGCTTTTCGGCCTCGGAGAGATTGGCGCCTGCCGCTGCTGCTCCGTTGGCTTACTCTCCGACGGGATCGATTCCAGTGGTTTTGGGATGGGACTTCGGCCGGCCTTTCGAGGCTGCTCGGTGCTACTGAGACGAACGTCCTCCAAGTGGGTTTGTCGGACTTGTAGATGTTGGTCAGAATGTACATGAGGAGATTTCAGTATTGATTTGGGGTTGGGCTTGGACGTAGAACGTCCCATCAACGGCGTTTGTTCGGGCGGTGGACGTGCAACGGACGGTGAGGCGAGCGGTGGTTGCCTGACAGACGTTGCTTGAACCATGGGCATGGGCATCTGGGCGGTATAATAGGGTTCG
The DNA here is from genome assembly GCA_038089555.1 of Chalciporus chontae. Classification (NCBI taxonomy): domain Eukaryota; kingdom Fungi; phylum Basidiomycota; class Agaricomycetes; order Boletales; family Boletaceae; genus Chalciporus; species Chalciporus chontae. The sequence continues at coordinate 93,243 of JBBPLD010000049.1, read as the reverse complement.
CTCCTTCCAGAGTACGCGGAGCTACTCTGCGAGGAGCACGAAGGAGTACGCGCAACGCCTGACAGATACTCTGCTGAGCCAGGACGAAAGGGCGAGGTTGACATCGCCTGAGAAGGTGGTCTCGTCATACGGTCGATGGTATCGCTCAGCGTTGGAAGGAGTTGCGTTTCCAAGAGCCCTAGATCCCCGATCTGACTTCGCCGTCGATTTCGGCTATTCGGTAGAGGAGAATGTTCGGGAGGTCGACTGGGGTATAAATCGTACGATGCATTAGAGCTCGAGTGGTGGTTGGGGGTGTGGAAGGTCCAGTCTGGTTCATTGGGTGTCGAGGGTGTCCGAGTCTGTGTGAACCCATCGTCTCGTCTGCTGGCATTGTTGCGGTTGTGAGGGTAGGACACGCCTGCTGCAGCTGCGAAATGTGACGGAGGGAAAAACTGGCCCGGGGTAGTCGGTGTCCGCAGCGGCGCGGGCGAACGCGATTTAGCTCTGGATTTCGTAGATCTTTGGTGAGCCATGGCGGACTCTTCGAAGACAGTAAGACGCAGGGAATGTTGTGAGTATGGAGCAATAAAGTTTGGAATTCAAACCATCCGAGGTTGACCCCAGTATCTAGTAATCTTCTGAATCTAATCTTCTCTACGAGCTCTACGATCCAATTCTCTCCTTCAACCACGCGACGGTATCACACCCCCACTTCTCCGCCTGCTCATCCCCCGTCCCCAACGCCCAATTCACACTCACATGATTATGTCCCATTGCAATGTACGTCCCCTTAATCTCCCTCCCAACACTCTTCATCCTCTCCCCCATCTCTCTCTCCATCGGCTCCCTCGTCTCATCCAACAACCAACTCGGCTCCCTCTCCGCCTGAATCAACATCACGTCCGGGAACGTACGTACCCCTTCATCAGGCAACGCAGCCCACAACGCTTGAGGCTGTCTTTCCCTTTGCTGCGCTTCCCCACCAAAGTAAAACTTGACAGGTCCGCTCGTGACAAAGGCTTCCCCTTTGACACTGAAAAACCACGGACTCCCATTCAACACCAGTCCCCGCAACTTGAGTCCCGATTTTGTACCCTCCGATTCCCCCTCCGCGCCCTGGTCTAACCCGAGATTGGCACGCAAAGGCGGATGCAACGTCATCCCCAACGTATGCGCCGCTCCCGCCGAATGTCCCATCACAAACACACACCCCGGGTCCAACTCCTTCCCTCCATCATACCCCTCCGCGATCTCCCTCCCGTGTCCGACCACCCACAACACCGCATCCCTGAGATCTTCCGACGCGGCTGGGAACTTGACTTCCGGAACGAGTCGATAATCGGGGATGACGACCAGGAATCCACGAGCGGCGAAGAAGGAACCTAGGGCGCGATACCCCATTTCGAAAGGTTCGGGCAATCGGCGGGAACCAGTGTTGTAACCACCTCCGTAGATAAAGAACAGGACGGGGAGTTTACCAGCTGGAGTGCTTAGCGCAGACGCCGCAGGTGGGTAGTATATGTCGAGCTAGTGACATTCAGGCGATCAGCAGGAAGATAAGGCTGGGGGGGAGACTCACGTAGTGTCGGTTACGTTTGCCATACTGGAATTGCTTCCTCTCGATACTTTCGATTTCTGCCTTTTTTTCGTTCAAGACGGGTATCAAAGCAGCCAACGCTAATCATTCCAGTGAATGTGGCGAGCACATCACCGATCGATCGATCGATCAACGTCGCGGAATTAGAGTCCACTCAGAGTGCACTCACTGGGCATGTTGATCTTCTCGATAGATGTCTCCTCGAATGCTTGAATCACATCCATGATGGTATATCGATGCTAGCTTGCAAAATCGGAATGATACACAATGAAATTAAGCTGAGAAGGTTGAGAGCTGGTGCCACAATGAATAGCTGATAACGACGTGTGCACGTTCCACATCATTCTCTGAGACTCGGATCTATTAGCATACCGGACGTAGAATCGTAAATCAGCAGTAGATATTCATTATTGAACAATGGCAGTCATGGTATACCGGCCAACAAGTACGTCAACTCGGGGTATGTATAACTAGCACACATTAGATCATTAGTTTCACAAATGAGAGAAGCGACAAATAGCAAGGGAATGGGAGAGACAGGCAAAGATATTGGACACCTCACAATGACCGATCGTAGCTTCCAACAAGGGAGTTTCGACATCTACATCCAAGTCGCATCTAGGATATCCAATGCGAATCCAATTGTCAGGTCATCCTTGTTGCCGTCGTATCCGTTCAGTAGTAGTAGTTGTAACCCCATGGAAGTCTGGGTATCCACTTCCCAACACGGTTCTTGAGCCAGCACCATGGTTCACAGTCATCGGGGTCGCCGGGTGTAGGCTTAGGCTTTGGGCTTGGCTCGGGTTCAGGCTCGTCGGGGATACCGGAGCATTTGGATGGTACTTTGAAGCCCTGTTGAACGAAAGACATCAGCTCACAAGTCAACAAGCTATAGCCGACTACTTACGTCCGTTCGGACACCTCCACCCCATGGTGTGCTGCCAACAACCTTGGCATCGACACCCAATCCCCGCTCCGCAAATCCTTCCCAGATCTCACAGAAGTTATCACCTCCAGTCAATACCTCATCGGCTTGAATGATCGCATCTCTTGCATCGAAGAAACCTGGAGAGCAAGGTTGCAATTTCATGCCGTTCAACACGAGCTGTAACAGCAACGTGTTGCCGTATTTAGGGACAAGAGGGTTGGGCGATCCTGTGAGGTGGCTGAAGGTCTGTGGTTTGTAGAAGTCGTTGGGTGGCAGGGTTCCATCAGCATCAGGGACGGGAGGGAATAACGTTTCCGAGAAACCATGCTTCAAGATGAAATGTTGTTGGACAACCCAGAGCATCTCAGCCCAAACTTCACCAATAGCATGTACGCCCCAGTAGCCAGGCTTGTCGAGGGTCTTGTATGTCGATGGATTAATGTCGGTATCAAGAGAGTAGGGGTAGTTACGAATACCGCCTGGTCGGTTTGCGGCCCAAGCGCCCATGGGGTAGTCTGAGTAAGAGGAGGTAGAGCGAACAGAAGTGGCAATGTAATCTAGGGAAGGAATAGGTTAGTGAATAGAAATGAAAGACGAATTCCGATGCCGAACCTCCCCAGCCTTCACCCATACCACCACTCTCACCCCAACCAAGACAACCAGAGTTCTTTGGACCTCCCGTCAAACGAGTGGAGAGACCATGTGCTAGTTCGTGGATGACAATACCAGCTTCCATGTCTCCATCGGGGTATGGTGATGCTGTGTTCCAAAGGTACATGCGGCAGCGGCTGTATGAGGTGAAAGGGTTGAACATTACTCGACAGAGTCCTCGCGGAGACATACCCATTCTGACCATCAGGAGGGGTCATGAAATTTGCGTTGTTGAAACCGCTTCCGTCCTGTGCATTGGCGATGACGGCATCATCTTCCGCGCCACCTCGACCGAAGTTGTATTGTTGGAAGTTACCAGCAACTTCGGTGAAGCCATAACTATCACGGCATCGTAAGGTGGCAGAACGGAGGAGACAAGATCAGACATTACATACCGGTAGAACAAATCATGAGCCATGTTGCTGGTATAGAACAACTGGGTTATAGTTGCATTAATATGTGCCTGCGCCTGCGTCATGGAGTCATCTTCGCTGTCTGCGGGCTGGGGAGCATAAGGATATGAGAATGTCACAGGAGAGAGACTGGGATCTGCTTCGTCTGAAGGATACCGTGAGCTGGTGCTGGGTATGAGTAGCGAGAGACTAGTCACCTGCAAGTGTGCCTGTGGGACGGCCATTGGATATCCATTCATTACGACCTTCCCAGTTCTCGTGAGCGAACACGTTGTTTCCCCACGTCGTGCTGGTTTTACGCCAGAACGAGTCCCCTAATATCGAATCATCAATGAGCCAGGAGATTAATCAGTAAAAGATCAGCACCCACCAGACGAGGGCTTCTTTCTCGAGATGACGCTGGGGTCATTAGAGAAGGGAAGCGTGTGCCAGCCAGCTGGAGAAGCAAGGGTATCACCCAACTCCTTAACAACCTCACGGCCGTAGGAGAGGGGGTGTTCAGATGCTGTTGAGACAAGTATGAGTCTCACGAAATCCTTGGGGACGATGACCTAGAGACATACCAGGTTCGCCGTGCTTTGCAGCCTTCCTCGTGGCAGCCTCTGAAGGGTCGTTTTCACCCCATGGGAAAACCAAATACGATGCTTTCGATAACTCGGGGACCTCCGGAGTCTTGGGAACAGGAGCGAACGCCTTGATGTCTATGAGCATAGAATTATAAGGATACGGATCCTCAAGGGGGTGGAGATTCGCGCATAGGTAACGCCAGACTGAACTCGCCTTTCTTTCCAGTGAGAGCCTTTCCGAGTCTACCCTTACGGGAAGGTGCAGAGGCGACAGTATCAAAGTTAGATCCAGGGGGAACGAAAGCACCAAGGACTGGGAGGGAGTAGTCTATATGCGCAAGCCAAAGACATGCAAACGAGTGATGTGCATCGCAAGTGTCGACAAGCACGATATATGCAGTGTAGGGTTGACAGTCAGTTTCTAATCAACGCAGACATGACCAGTCCGCACTCACCCTCCTCGGTTACAGGAATTGGCATAGGGGAATCGCTTGCCCAGTCAACGACGCTCACGATGCGGTGGGGCACGGAAGTTGTGATGGCGGTCTCGTACCAGTTATGTTCCATCTCGACCTCGAACTATATGCGTCAAGATGAGATGAGGGAACGGACAGCAAGAGACATAGGTGTTACTACATACACGGTGAACCAACTCGAGCTTGACGCCATGGTCGGTGGGGACTTGTACCCAGACAATGCGTGCCTTGACGTCGTTGACAGTACCAGGAACGTTGGACAAGCTCATGCCAATGGAAGCATGGTTTCCAAGGAGGTGAGTTTCTGGGGTCATGCCGATGTTGCTGACATGTTCCTCAACGTTCTCAAGGACGGAGCCGAAGTCGGGGTGATTCTCAGGGAGGGCGGAGGCGAGGAAAGCCAATAGGGCCCGCCTTGGATCCATGTCGACTTCACCCGAGGAGGCAAAGGCAGAGAGTGAAGGAAGATTGGCACAGTTGGAGGCGTGGAGGTGCTCGAGAGTGGCGAGACCATTGGAGACTTTGGTATGGTCATGCGCAGGAAGAGGAGAGTCGAGGAGAGAGCGGTGAGAAGCGACAGCAGCATAGAGCTGAGCACAGAGCTCCGCGTGTGGGTGCACGGCTACTTCCGAATTCCGACCCGCTTCAGCGCGGAAGAACTACCATTATGGGAAACGGATCAACGACAAGAAAGGGTGGATAAGGAAGGACTGACGGAATCACCAAAGCTGAGCAGTCTGCCATCCTTGATGTTCATGTTGACGTGTGCATCCGCAACTTCGATACCGTTGACGATTTGGCGGGCATATACATGGGTGACGCCAGTGGCGGGGTCGGTATACGAGTCAGGTCTAATGACGTAGGTACGACCAGACTGGTGATCATCGTACTGGCTGAGGAATTCACGTGCAACAAAGTAGGGGTCACTGAGAGCATTGACGGAGGCAAAGCCAGAGGCGGGCACACGGCCCTCGGTGGTCTCGAAACGGGCGTGGGGAAGGGTAGGACCAAAGCCGAGAGTCTTTCTGCGGGCGGGGGTGGCCGCAGGAGAGACAGGCGGAGGTAAGGAATGAGCGAGCGAGTGGGCGGCGAGGCCAGCCAGAGCGAGGGTGACAGTGGTCAGACCACGCATGTTGTTCTGGTCTAACGGGAGGGGACGAACATGCGAAACCAACGGTGCCCTTTTAAGACTGCGGGGTACGTAACCGAGTACCCTGACTATCGCTAAATCCGATTGGTCGATTGCTGTCACACGATCCCGGTCGTGCTGGCAATAAATCCCCTATGCAAACACATCCTGACTCATCGCTGTACTTGGTCGTCTCTCTTTTCACGCTCGTATTTCAAAACTAGAATCTTGACATCTTGACGCGTTGACGACTTTATCTTTTTTTTTTTCCTCAACAGGTTAGCACACTCTTTTCTCTCCCTCCAAATCCGTGGATAAATCGATGACTCAGCGTGAGACCACTGCATTGCAGACTCCCAGTGCCCACCATCAAGGCAAAGAATCCCCAAAACGTGCACTGTGAGCTCCTCGTGGGTCCTTATCTCTCCATGCATCACATCACCGTGACTATCATCAAGACAACACAGCTTCTTTGATTGCAAAATCCGAGACTCCTCCCTGCTGGGATTCCCCACCCTACACGTGACAATGCACGGTCTCATTCAGCCCTGGATAGCTGTCAACAATACCGGGTGCCTTGAACGCAAAGTCACACCCCCACCTCACTCCGAATCTGACGAATTTTTTGTCTGACATGTGGTCACGGTCCATGCCAGATGTCACTCACATGTAGCACTTTGTCTCGGTGTCATTCCAATCCTCTCCCAGCTTATAGTGGACTAGCCGCTCCGGCATCGGTTATAGAACCGTCACACAGGCTGAGCTGCATCACCTCAGAAATCGTGCTATGATTCTGAATGACCCAAGAATGACCTCGCCTCAATTGCAATCCGCCTACTTCCGAATTTCGTATTTCTATTGCACCATGAGGTTGCTGGGGCAATGTGCTACTCCAATCAGTTCACTCCAATCAGGCTCCTTTGGCCTTGATGCAATATTGATGTGACACCATTGCCTCGTTGCGTCATCGGCGACTTCGTATCAGCCACGCTTCTGATACACCAAAGCTCGCACCAAATATCCGCGAAACTGAGCTGTCGATAGCACCACTTGTACCCTGAGAGCACAAACAAACCCATGGGCGATTCGGTGGAACGGAGAACGAGGGGATCACTGACAATTTGAAGCGACCGACGCTTGATATCTGCAGTGTTTTGGACGCCTACGATTCGGTGTGGCCCGTGTGGGCCAAATAAACAACAGTTCCTATACACGGCTCCAAGACTGATCCAGACTCGGACCTGCATGTACGGCGTTCGAATCATAGACCTTCAAACATTCAACGTCTACGAACACCCACAAACCTATCATACACCACATCAGCACGGTGAGTCCTCGCTGACGAAATGAAATCGAAGAGCGACCCAGAGAGTCGTAAGTTACCCCGCAGGCGGGCTTATTAACGTGGGGTCGTCTCGATTCGTCACAAATGACGGGCCGACGACTCCTCGGCACACGGACATCACTTTGACGCCCGTTTATGTTCCGTGCGTACTGGTCGCCCCCAAGGTATTTTAGATGGTTTTCCCCGAGCTTCAACAGCTTGGGGGTAAACGTTGCGGCATTTTCATAGCAGCCGATCGAAGAAAACCGGTGGTTGGGTGGACTTGTCCAACACCTGCATTGCGGACAGGTGTTTGACGCCACACTACCGTCGAGTGGACGTGGACGTTGGCAGAGCCCCATCCGCGAACGCCCGCGGGTGGGATGTGGAAGAGCCAGTTGACGAGCCAAAGGAGGGCATGGTCGAAGTGTCCTGAGTAGGGAAGAAAAAAGGTTAAGGGGATGATTCAAGACGCGCGGGGACGGGGAGGCGGTTCGTTCGAGTTAGGAGCAACAGCCTTTAACCAGCACCTGCAAGTATTCTTCCTTCTCGTATTGCAGTTCTTTTGGGAACGCGCATGGATTAGACAATTAGCGCAGTTTGACGGCCCAGGAGGCGGTGACGAATGACAACAACAAATGCGGTCCATGGTAGCTTGGTGAGTGCGCTTGCCATTCCACCCTCTCCTGTACGGCACCCTAGTACCCATCCTGTTACTGTACTGGCAGTGCACATGATCCGTCGTGTTGAGTCACGTGGACGGAGCTTGGTACCATGATCCAGCCGTTGGGGAACACGATGTTATCGTAACAACATACTCAAAAACGATCGCTATCTGATATTTCAATCGATACGCAACATGACATTCGCTATGTCCCCTCTAAACCCTGAACTACCGATCGTCTTTGACGGGGCAGCGAACGACATGTTGGCTTGAGCGAGGTAGTCTCCCCAGATGTTCAATATCGTCTGGTACGAAAATGTCTCTGGATCGCTGCCCGCCAGAACGATGGTGGCGATCGTGTATTCTCTGGTTGCCTGGATGGTGACGTTCGTCCAAACATCCGGCTGGAGTTGGAATGAAGGTGGGAGGGGGTAGTACTCGGAATTGGAAGAAAAGGTGAGAGACGACGCGTAGAGGGAGGAATCTATCCCTTCAAACAGCCGTGCGGCCGTTGTGTCTCCCGTCGTCCGTACATCATCCTGGGTAGGTCTTACACTGAAGGAGAGGGTGTACGGAGGACCGACGGAGTCGACGCCGGTGTCAACGGGATGGGAAGGTAAGTTCTCGAATGCGAAGACGACGTCGCCAGATCTCATCTCCTTTACAGCGCGGTTGAGATTCTGCCCAGGGGCACGTTTGTTCAAGGTAGGATACACCGCTTCGAACTGGTCCATTGTCAACTCCGAAGAGCGAACCCCAGATCCCGCCCAGGATTTCTCCGCAAATACAGCAAGCGATTGTGACAGTTGGTAGTAGGTCTCCAACGGTGTTGTTGCGTTGGGACCCCAGTCATTCCACAGTGCAAAGATGGCACCGCGGAGTCCAGGGTTATTGTATGCCGTGTTGTTACTGGGATCGCTCGCGGTGAAGATGTTGGGTGCCCACCCACCACCCTCTGCGCTAGCGCCCGAAAACAGAAGGGAGACATTGAGTGTCTGAGGGAAGCCTCCCTCGGCGGGGATCTTTCCGTCAAGATAAAGGAATGCCTGTTCGGAGTTGATGACTCGGTAGCCTGAGTCGAGAAGAGCGACAGGAATGGAGGCGGCTGGGAAGTCCCAGTGTTGTATTGTCACGTTCGTCGAGATGGCAGAAGTGTTGCTTGGTTCGTACGTGCCCCAGACACGGATGTTCTTGTTGCTGATGCCGTGGATATAAGATGACATCTCATTGACGAACGAGATGTACTCGTTAGCGAGTGATGACAAATATTCGTCAGCACCGATGGAGACTTCATCGGAGGAGAACCAAGAGACGAACTGTGACCATATGGACTGGATGGTGGGTATAGTTTCGGGATAGCTCAGATTGAGAGAGTCGGGCGTCCCATTGAGCATTAATTGAGGACGCCATTGTGAAATTACAAGGGAATGTCCAGGCGTATCAATCTCTGGCACAAGAGTCACACCATGCTGAGCACAGTGTGACTGGAGTTGAGCAAAGTCCGTGGAAGACCACGATTCGTTGCGATAAGGTACGAGGCCGTAGACCGGTGAGCCTTGAGGCGGTTGGAAACGGAATCCGGAGTAGAGCGATCGCCAATCTGGACCATAAAGCAGTGAAGGTATCCACAAGTTATCGGACGCATGAACATGGAATTCGTTGACCTTGAAGAATGAAGCGTACGTGCAGATTTCGGCTAAGCTTGGTAAATGGATTGTGAGGATTTAGATGAAGAGGGATTCACCAAGGAAATCAGCTGGATACCAATGGCGTCCAGCATCAAGCATGAACCCTCGAACCTCCCAGCCGGGGCTATCCGTACCATTCCCTGCAGGGAGGAAGTATACTCCATTGCCTTCGTTCCCAGACAACACGAGCTGCTGTAGCAATGTCCTTGTTCCCCACCAAGCACCAATAGGACCAGAACCAGATATCGTATACGAGTCCCTTGAAATGGTGAAATCGTAACCCTCCTGTGTAGCAGACCCGGAGTAAAGACGATGGTTGCTCGAAGGATCAAGTGTGAGGATGATGGCTGAATCATGGCGGTCATCCGAGGTGGAAAGCGGTTTGACCTGGACCGGAGGGACGGTGAGTGATGTCACCTCGATCAAATCGTTTCTGAATGTTTTCGCAAAGTCCAGCAAGGAATGTTCACTGGATCCTGAACCGGATTCGGATGCATAGCGTGCATCGACGAGAATCTGTGTTTTGGAACTGAGAACGAATGTTTGTCCAGATCGGTCGGGGGAGAACGATTGTATTGACGGAATTTGAGGTTGAAAGGTGATTGTTGCGTGGACAGCCGCCGTTAATAGAACAACGGCAGATAACCAGGATGGCCGCATGCTCGTATGAGTCTGTGAACCAGGAAGACAACCTGGAATGTCCAGCGTGAACTGGAAGTCTCGGTCGCTTTGAGAGTAAACCCACCAGCGGGAAAAAGAGAAGTTCGACCCTGTCACATGGCCCAGGTCGCAATAGGTCCATCATGGTGTGAATACTTACTTACTGAGATCGTAGCGGGGAATCAGGCCTTCAGGAACAGTGTCTCAGCTCTGAGACGAGTCGTGTTGAAAGCGGGCTGACTAGCAGTCGACTGCCTCCTGCCTCGGAGGTATGAGGACCTATTCGGAGGACCAGGTGACGCTGTACCTTTGTAAAACCTTTAGCAACGTTCGAGACCATCCACTGCAGTTACTGAGATACTGTCCCGTAACCTTTCGGTCGAACTTGTCGTCGGATGCGGTAGCTCCAAGTGTTGTACTAGTTCAAGTTGTAGTACTTACCTGGGGTTTCACACAACTTTCAGTACAAGTTCAACTTGTCCGAAACGTCGACCACGAACGTTCAACGTTGCAATTGCAACGGTCACACCTCAGAACGCCCGTTGACCAAGTCGATGACCCGGCCAATCTGTTGTCAGTCGTATGTACTGTCTATGATCGTTTGCATACCGTTTGAAGGAGAATGGTATACTGATACAGTTGAATCCGGTGAGCGAACTTCAACATGCTCACGACGAGCCTTTCACCTAGGCCTCTGCCATGTCCGATTACCAACGGTGAAGGGCTATATTTGAACGCATCGACGTGCACATCGCCAACCATCGCTTCAAGTGCGTATGATCATAGTACACTTTCACTCGACTTTCTCCCCCGCGGCTCTTCTCTCGTTATGCCAGCAGCCACTGACAGTAAATCGTATGCCGACATTAAGCTCGGCGGTGCTGTCAAACGCTATAAGAAGAGCACAGCCAAATACCGCTCTGTTGCCGTGACCGAAGTCAGTTGACCTCCTTCATATCGTGTGACCCGTGAGTTCATGATGATGATGTCTGGCTGCTACTTACAGTATCGCGATTCCCACCGGCCTCTAACCCATCGTTAGACGTCCTTGTCCAAGTCCTGACTAGCTGTTGTAGGTTCTACAATGGCACTTTTGCTTGCATTGACAGCGGGTGTTGGGTTGGCAACCTGGCCTCTGCTATCATCAACCTACCCCACAGGCAACTTTCTCTCTCAGTTCCCATTCACTGCTTTCCTGCACAGTGACAAGGTTATCACACCGTCGCTCTCAAGCTTTATCGAGAAAACGCTTGCATCTGAAAACATTACTGGGTTATCTGTGGCTATCATTCCGAAGCATGGAGCTCCTGAGCTACACAACTGGGGATATCGGACGGAGGATGAAGACGAGATGAGTCCCGACGTGAGCACCTACCCTTATCCCCACCGCTGTCCAAGCCATAATCATTCCTCCCCACTCTCACAGACCCTGTTCCACATGGCTTCAGTGTCGAAAGCTTTCTGTGCCACCGCACTGGGCCTCCTCATAGACGACTTCGCAAACGGCAAGAATGTCACGCTTCTTCCCTCAGGGTTGAATGAGATAACTTGGCATACGAGGTTGAGTGACTTGGTCCCGGAATGGCAGCTCATGGACGATTGGGCTTCGGAGAGAGCCAGTCTGCGTGATATCTTGTCTCATGTCTCTGGTATACCACGGTACAGTCTTCTCACTCATCTGCTGGGTATCACCCCCATTTACGCAATCGAATGTAGGCATGATTATTCGTATGGACCGCTGGACACCCCATACGATGCCATCACACGACTGAAATACCTAAGACCAGCTTTTGGACTGCGAGAACAATGGTCGTACAACAACATTGTACTGTCATATGTTACCATCGTCATCGCACATGACTGACTTGAGAGTGTTTGTTCAGATGTTCATGGTCGCTGCACACATTATCACGTCATACTCCGGTCAACCATATACATCTTTCGTGGAGGAGCGCATCTTCTCGCCGCTTGGCATGACATCTTCGACTTTTTCGCCAAACAAGGCGGAGGCATCTGGAAAGTTCACTCAAGGGTGGACAAAAGACAGCCGGAGACTGCCTGAGTGGTTCACGGAAGAGATGGCTTTCCTGAAAGCTGGCCCAGGCGGCATCATCTCGAATGCGATTGATATGGTTGGTCTCCACTTCCTCACCGAGTCAATGGGACGCCGTTCATACACATACCTATTCTAGTCTAAATGGATCTCAGCCTGGATTAATCAGGGCGCCCATGGAGAACGGACTGTCATCCCTCAATCTGTGTACCGGAATGTGTCGTATTCGTACTCCGTTGCGACTGACCACCCAGTGGATCCCGAGCATTCTATCGTGGGATATGGTATGGGTTGGTTCCGCAGCTCGTATCGGGGACATGACGTAAGAGCTATGTTCACTTTCTTTGATAAACATTGTAATTGATTGGTGATATGGTACTACAGCTTGTCTATCACTCGGGTGCCATCCCCGGGTTTTCTACACTCGTCTCATTTTTGCCAAGCGACGAGATGGGTGTGACGATATTCGCGAATGCTGGTGATAAGGCAGGGCCCGTGATGCTAATATTGAATCGCATCCTCGATCAGGCATTACACTTGGGTGCCTCTTCGCGTTCATCAAGGTTTGTTCCTCCAGACAATCCTTGTGAAGAGCTCTACTGACTCTTCCTAGCACACCCACTCGCAATGCCACCGCAGCGTCCACCGACCAGAAGCTCGATCTATCTCTGGACGACTTGTCTGGTACATATACCAATCCTGGTTATGGGTCCCTTACACTTTGCAGCGCATCGAGCGCTTCCTCGTACTGTTTCAAGGTTCAGTCCGACTTTGGTGCTGTCGATCGTGTCCAAGGCAACATATCCTCAGGCTCTTTCGCAGAACTGCTTGCAGAATGGCCTCGCGTCTGGTCCTCACACATTCGAATGCGACACCAACAGGGATCTATCTTCCAAATCGACTTCACGTCTCTCTTCCCGAATGGATATGGGAAAGACAAGACGCCATTTGAAACGGGAGAGATCGGGACGTCGAGTGGCGTGGCCGAGTTTGTTTTCGAGAATGGCAAGGTGGTCGGGTTTGGGATAAGTGGGTTGGTCGGTCAGTTGACGGAGCGTGCACGGATTTATCAAAAAGTGCAAGATCGCGCGGAGGTGTGGTTTGATAAAGTTTGAGGATGAGAGGCGGGAGGAAAGGTTGAAGGTATGAATGAAAGCAGAGCTGTAAGGTAACATTGGCAAGAGGCTTCTTAGCTGTTTCGCGAGCCACACATGCCCAAAAACGGACTCAAAACTACATAGTTTGGAGGTGGTAATCCGACCAAATGATGATCGATTCGAACCTGAAGGTAACCAGAGAGAGTCATACAAACTTAGATGCGTATCAAATAGTATACAACCGCAACACCTCATAATATCAATACACTTCATAATCCACGAAACAATCATAACCTCGGGCTCAAGCGCCACCCAGCCAGCTTAGCCACGAGCTGCGGCGCCTGGTACCGACCGAGAGCTCTTGGGTCGCCCGAGCAAGTCGAGCAACATCGTCTTGCTCAACTCGAGGCTCCTTATATATCCTCCCATTCTGCGCATGCCAGTGGTTAACGTGAAACGTAAACATTTCAACGCACATGGAAACTTACCACGACAATGACATCAATGTTCTTGGGATGTGAAAGAAGACTGATGTCCTCCAGAGGGTTTCCGTTGACAAGAATGAGGTCTGCATAGTATCCAGGTTGTACCTTGCCAAGCTCGTGTGGGTGAAGCATGATCTCTCCCCCTAGCGCGGTGGCAGACAGGATAGCCTCCATGGGCGTGAAACCGAGGAGCTTGACAAAGAGTTCCAAATCCCGGTAGGTGCTGGGGATGCTACTATTCAGAATGACTTCCAACATCCGATGCATCGATCCACATACCCGTGCGGTGTCCATGCAAAACTGTGGGGAAATGTATGTGAATTTCAATGTCTGATCAGGTTTACGAGGTTCATTGGATCTTACCCGTAGTCACCACCTGGAAGAATCTGCAAAGGTCAGACAGATAGATATTCTGAGTCATCCAAAAAACCATCACCTTGACGCCCCTTCTCTTCATCTCCTTCAAACCCGCAACAGCAATTTCGAGCTCCCTAGCATACCCGACTGACACAGCTTTTTCCAAGGGATCTAAGTATCGGAGAGAATAAGCATTATGAACCTCCACGTCATAGTGACGTACAACCAAATGATCTAGCATCGTTCAACGTGCCATACAGCCAGTTGAGCGCGGGTGCCACGAAAATGCGGTCCTTCTGTGCCTCCAATGCAAACATTGTCACTTCGGAAATGAAGGCTGGCGATAAAAGTATGAATGGATGTATCGTTTGACCAAGCGTGGTTCAGTCTTACATCCGTGGTAGATGATGTCCACTCCATATTCTAGGCATTGAACGATAGACTCATCCGATCGTGCATGTGAACACACGCGAATGCCGGAGGCATGTGCAGCCTGCGATCCTACTTTAGATTCTAGGGGAAACTGCTGTATTTCCTTGACTGACCTCAACTCCAGCCGCTACCAAATCGTCTGGAAACGTCGTATCTTCGGCCCTTAGAGTTTCGGTAATTTCTTCTCCGCTCATTGAGAACTTGACCTGCAATCATCCATCGTGGCAACATGACGAAATTCATATCAAACACACTCACCACGTTGACACCTTGTTTGGCCATATCAGAAACCGTTTCCTTGATTTCGTCAGCGCCTTCAACAAAACGTGTGATGCCCGCAATTAAGGCGCCTGATTTGGGGGCCATCTACCGACATGTGGATTCTGAGGAGAGAATGTATAAAGCATACGGTCATGCGCTGCGCACCTCTTGTCCGTTAGCTAGGTACCTGGGACCTGGAATGGTCCCAGATTTAATTGCATCTCTAATGACCATGTCGAGACGCTGCTTCGCTGATGCAGCACCAACTTCATTCCGTTTAGCCTCGAACCCATCTCAGTTGTGGTGGTTAATGAGCACTTACGGCACATTGTATAACCACAGTCAAGGAAAATACGAGCGCTCTGCGCAGCAAACAAGGTGTGCTCCTCCACTGGCATATCCGCAAGACCATCCAATGAGTCGGAGTTAGTCCAGCTGAAATGAGTGTGTGCGTCGCCTGAGCAAATGTTAGCAAGGTAGGAGATAGATGTCGTAGGTGATCCTCACAGAGGCCGCTCATAAGGGTGCGTCCCTTCCCTTCAATGATGCGTGCGCCTTTCAGGTTTTCAGCCGAAAGCTTCCTACCAACGCTGACGATCCGATCTCGTTGTACTAAGACGTCCCCACGATAAGGGTCTCTTCCCGTAGAGTCCAGAATGTTGACATCAACAAATGCGATCTTTGACTCTGGCTCCGTAGACTTGATGGAGACGTCTGGGGTTTTAATGCGTGGATCCGGTTTGGTCTGCGCAGACGCATTGCTGGTTAGAATGATTTTCATTTCCCGGAATGTTAAAATTTATTTTCACCAAGTTGACACCTCTGAATGTTGGTCTGCGAGGGTCCCAATGTTCACCAAGTCCGTTTAACTCTGGATGCTTCGGTGTCTGTGGGTTCTCCGGGACAATCATCCTGACAATCACACCGTCATCTAACCACGCTAACCAAAAGGCGGCTTGTATTACCATCTCGGTGGTACCCAAGTACTCCCCAGCGGGGCCACAGTGGGGTCAAAGCTGAAATACGGGACGAAGATGGAGTATCAGCACTATTGCCCTGGCGCAGGGGAAAGAGGTCATACCTATAACCAGGATGAGGAACTGCTCGGTGGACCTCAGCTGTAGCCATGAAAGCGAATTAGGACGTTCACCTCGAAGCGTACCTAGATGGGGGTGGGACCGACCTCAATGTTTTATACACAGGCGGCAACTGTACGACTCCACTGGCACCGAATTGCGCATATCGCCGATATATTCCACTGTGTTCATTTGACACGCCCATACGCCGTATGACGCAGTGCCGAAAGGCTGAAACACCAAGTCGCAGACCATACGGCAAGTCGGCAAACGGCATGATGGGTCCATTACAAATGGTGAACAGTGGGCATCAGTGAACAAATCGATCCAGCTGCGCCGCAGTGACCTCACTGCCTCCCGTCGCAAACTCACCGTAATATTGGAGCGCCCTCTCAACTCTTCTGGAGGAAAAGAGACCGAGGTGGTGGCGTAAGTTTGCGCCGTTCACTGAGAGGGGCACATGACAGGTCACAACACACGGAGGATTGGGACCCCCGAATAACCTCTCCCACGAATAAGAGCCTGAGCTTGTTGACCCATATTCTTGCTCGTGTGAGAAGATGAAGATCTCAGACCCGGGCCTCCGATGGGTTCGCTTGAAAGACACTTAGACTTGAAGCAGAATAGCAACTGATAACTATATCATCCCGCGACCTCTAACACTCATTCTCGATATCTGCCAGTGAACAATGGCTCTGAGTGGTGACAACCAAAAAGAAAACCTGTTTTACTAACCCATCTGAAATACAGGTCGTCTGATGCGAACAGACTCAGTCTTCCCTCTGGATTGAAATTGCATGTGGAGCATACTTTGCCGCCTTCAGGCGTAACACCAACATTGACTCATCCATGGGTTAGGCGGTTCGAGCGCTAACATCGGACGTGTCATAGAAACCTCTGGTCTCGCTGCCACACGCAAGGTCATCGCGTTCGACCTAGAAGGGCATGGCCTCAGCCCATTGAGCGAGAATGAAGTATCGGTCGTCAATTACGCGGAAAGTGCGAGGGAGGTGCTCGACGCACATCGGGTTGAGAGACCGGTCGTGATTGGGCATTCAATGGGCGGAGTATGTTCGAGATGTGTCCAGACGGCTGTAGATCGAGTTAATGACACTACAGATCATCGCAACCACTTTAGCTTCGACTTACCCTGGAAGAGTCACCAAACTGAGTGAGTCACCGCCCGATACTCAATGTGGCGCTAACGAGTATTCGTTATTATCACCAATTCTTCTCGGTCCCACTAGGAAACTCGGTGAACCGGGGATTAAAGGACTCAGAGCCTGAGCTGAAACTGTGCGTAAAGATGGGATGATCGCCATTGCGGCCATGGTGTCCAAAGCGGGAATGTCGGAGCGCACGCTCGCAACCTACTGCACGCCACTTTGCCCGAGCTTCACTTCTCAGCAGCCCTGCAGAAGGGTATGCGCTTGCATGTCTGGCGGCGACCAAGGCGACCGATCCAGATTACGCGAAGATCACAGCGGACACGTTAATTCTTGCAGGGAAGGAAGACAAAACGTCACCTGAGCCTGTCGTGTTGTATCTGAAGGAATACATTCCAAAAGTCGAAGTAATCACGATGAAGGATGTTGGTCATTGGCACCTTGTGGAAGATATACAGGGCGTTGCGAAAGCAATCAAGGAGCTCGTCGAATAAAGGATGTGAATATTGAATACGTGGGCAGTTAGCAACATCCACCACGCCCCTTATAATCGACAAAAACCAGAGACTCACATCGGTGCATTTTGCGCGCGGCCCACCATTGTAAATCACGGGGTTCGAAAAAAGGGATTCAGCTTTACCATTCGAAAGGGATAAAGACCCAGTGACCGGTCGTCATTCCTAATGAATGACGGAGGGAATCCTTTGGAAGGAAGTGGTGAGTGATCTCAAAATGAGTGGTTTAACACCAAGCAAAGTCTAGTCTGAATTAAGACAAGAAAGATTGACCCGTAGAATACGAAGCAAGACCCATAATGGGATACATGAACAACGGTTTGTGCGCGGCTGTGTATGCAAGACCCACTTTCTAGCCTGGAATCGGAGGGAGCAAACTAACCAAGCAGTGGCGCATGCTCGTGCCCCTGAATGAGAAGGGACCATGGGTAACGGAGTCACATGCAGCGCTGGAGCTGATCCTTAGGGACAGGAACCAAAGTTTGTCCGGAGTGTATGAGTATCCATGTGATTGTGGTCCCGGTATCGATGGCGGGGCATCACATGGCGCTGTCCAAGCGATCAAAACACTCTGATGTTGAGACAACGCACTCAGACCGGAACGCTTTTCCAACCACCACAGTCACTGAGCAATGGCTCTGTGAGTATTGGCAGTGATAACTTCTGCGTATGTTGACACCATTTGAAACACAGTCCACCTGACGCAAGTAGACTCAGTCTTCCCTCCGGATTGAAACTGCATGTGGAGCATACGTCGCCACCTGCGGATGTAACACCCACGTTGACACCCATCTTGTTCATTCATGGGCTAGGTGGTACGGGCGCCACCATAGGACCTGTCATAGAAGCTTCCGGTCTTGCCACCACGCGTAAGATCATTGCATTCGACCTGGAAGGGCATGGTTTGAGTCCGCTGAGCGGCAATGAAATATCAATCGTCAACTACGCGGAAAGTGCGAAGGAGGTGCTCGACGTACATGGGGTTGAGAAAGCCATCGTGATGGGGCATTCATTGGGTGGAGTATGCCCAGTCTGCATTCAAGTGGCGAGACGTCGGGCTCAATAACAGTACAGATCATCGCAACGACTCTTGCTTCAACTTATCCTGAAAGGGTCACAAAATTAAGTGAGTACGCACCCAATGCACGAAATACGACATTCGAATAATATACACCAGTTCTTCTCGGTGCTATTAAGCAACTGGGGGAAGAGCACATGAACATCGTGCTAGCTCGGGCGGTTGCTGTACGAAAAGGCGGGATGATTGCCCTAGCGGACGCGGTATCCACCAACGGAATGTCGCAACACTCGCTAGGAACATCGCCACTTGCCCGCCACTTTTTCCGGGTTGTAATCCTCAATAGCCCCGTAGAAGGATACGCACTTGCGTGTGAGGCAGTAAGCAGGGCAATCGATCCGGACTACGCGCGGATTGAGGCGGATACGTTAATCTTGTCGGGAGAGGAAGACAAAACATCTCCCAAGGGGGTTGTGGAGTTTTTGGAGAGACATATCCCCAAGGCCAGAGCGATCAGGCTGAAGGATATTGGTCACTTGCTCATCGCGGAAGATGTGGAGGGGGTTGCGCGAGTGATCAAAGAATTCATAGAAGAATAGTGAAGGGTAGAAAAGTTACTTTGTTCTTGCTACCACTGGCATGATTACAGTACAACCAACCAACCTTGTTACGCAGTCGGTGACCTTGACTTCATCACCGGTAACGAACACGATCCAAACAAATACCAGCAAACACGTCCTCGACGTTCTCCACAACTTCATCATGTATTCGCCAGCACCAGGGTTCCGTTCACCGTCACCGACATTCTCGCAGTCATCTCTCAAGTACGACGATGATTCGTCAGAGTGCGACGTTGGTGACGCGACAGCATTGCCACCTGACGAGGCGGCGGGATCACCTGGCCCGTCGTCAATGGCGCCAACGGCAGACGCTGGCGTTGACACAGTGACGTGTCTTTGGGAAGACTGTGGCATCGTGTTCACTCATCTGCCCACTCTCATTGAACATATCCACTCCAGTGAGTAACCACCTCACCATTCGACGCTCATTCCAATGACGTGTGGGCCCCAGCGCATATCGGTGTCCACAAGTCAAATTATACCTGTGAATGGGCCACCTGTAACCGTCGCGGTCTAGCGCAGACTTCTCGCTTTGCGCTCATCTCGCATATCCGTTCCCACACCGGAGAGAAGCCCTTCATATGTTCTCGACCAGGCAAGTCACATTCCTCCCGTAGCTCCATGCATCACCAATCTAACCTCACGAAGAATGTGACAAGTCCTTTACTCGCTCCGATGCCCTTGCAAAGCACATGCGCCTACAGCACAACATGCCCCCACCCCCTTCGGGCCGGGGTGGATCCCGCAAACGCAAACGAGGAGACTCACCTCAACCCAGTCTATCAAACGCCCCAACAAATGAACCGACTTCTGCGTTTAACACGTTCAAAGTCGAACCTCGATCACCGTCCGAGGCTGGTGCACCGGGGGCTGATTACTTTGAGAATACAGCGCCGCCTCAAGAGGTCGAGCATGGCGACGATCTCTTGGACGATGACGACGAAGAGGATGGAATACCACCACATCTTGCTCGCCTTATAGATCCACAGACTGGACTTATCATGGGGCGCTCACCCGCGCTTGTAAAGTATTTAATTCAAAAAGCCAAGATGCGGTACGCATTGGAGACACATGCTGCTCTCATTGAAGAATTAAGGTGAGTCGACCGCTTCGTTCGCTCGAATCCGATGCAATGTACACCCAGAGTAACACGTACACGAGTACGGGAAGAGAAAATGAAGAAGGAAGTGATGCTGGACGACCTCATTAAGACCATGTTTGGGTAGGCCACCCTCCCATGTCATTATTGATGCTCGTTACACTGAACAACCGCTCAGGGACGATGCAGCGGCCCCGCTTATGCTCGCAAACGCGCCTCCACCTACGTATACTCACGAACCCCCGCATATGCAACACCCACAACCAACACACTTTCAGCACTATCATCAATCGCATCCACCTCAATACGTGCCCGTGCACCACTCTTACTCTCAATAGGACGTACCTGCTGCCTTGCGATCATGTATCTTTGCTGTCCACTCGCTCTTGTTGTATGTACACTGTCAAATAAAGGATCCCACTGAACCGAAATTTCTGAAGGTAGAGCGTCGCTAGACTTTGCAACGATTTTGTGGTCAAGGGAATATTGCGCGGCTACTTGCCATGCTGATTACGCTGGGCTCGCCAAGGAGAGGGAGACCGTCCAAAGACGACAACCTCAGCACACGAATGCTTGTCTATCATTGTATCAAATTTGAATTGGTTTGCTACGTGTGTAGCACGAGCAACCGTATCAGATATCCGGAGAGAAATCACTCTCAACCAACATAACCATTTGACCATGCCACAAGGCCAGGGGGATCAACTTACGTCGTTCCGACGGGATTCCATATCGGTAATTCGTCAACGGGATCGAGTAAACACCAGCTGAGTGATCGCTCGGGAGAAAACGGGAAAAAACTTGATGACCGCGGTCACTTCTGTCACGAGAAAGCTCTTCAACGGAGACTATGCCAATAGACATCAGTTATACAAGAGCGTGACAACTGGGCGACTGGAGCCAGTGTTACCCAACTTGAAACTATCGAAATGAAGGTCAGAGAGCTGCTGGATTTCACGAAGAAACCGAACGCTGGGATATAGAGCTGACATCGTGGGCGTTTGCTGGTTGCTCCAATTCGACGTGGCTCTTTACCTGCAGTGGGTCTTGCCGTCGATACATATCGTCTGGGTATGTGGATGATGGAGGAGTATTGAATCAACTCTGATCAACTTGACCGAGAGGCTGCATCTGGATCTTGACTACACGTGGCCCTAAGCTGTCAATGATCGGCGAGAAGATGTCAAACATTAGACATTTGCTCTTCGCGTTTCAACAGATTAGCCTGAGACCGTGGCAGATCTATGTAACCTGATCTAAGTAAGTAACACGGATCCGGATCCTGAGGGAGTTGATGCTTAGGAGGTTGGCTTTGGCTCCACGATGTTGCCCGACGCGTCACGGACGGTGGCATGATCATCCTCCCTGTCTCAACTAAGTTAGTACCTCGATCGCAGGGTAGGCACACCTCCCAAGACTTGTCCAAAATACTCTACTAACAGTTATCCCGTTCGGGACTGCTGCAACGTGCAAACGTTGACAGCATAAATGATTCATGCCAACAGCCTTCATTCTTCCCCCCCTTCCATCGTCGGGGGAAGAGCGATCTTTCCTCGCAATGCATATCGATACGCCATATGCTGTACCCTCCATTCAAGTTTTCCATTCCTGCAGATCGTCCATCACCTTTGATGAATACGACGCACGAAACCGTTATCTATCATTCACATTTATTGTGGCGAGAACCCGGGTCCCGAGAAACGTTGACGACAATGTCAAGTGAGCCCGTTCCGGGCTGTTCCACCCCGTGCAGTTCCCGCCCTCGGCTCGGAGCAAGTTTTCCAAGTCCATATGGCCAGCGGACGCAAAGTGAACGTGAGAGGGAGGTGAACGTACCCACTACCGGGGACTATCAAGGGACTATACGGCAAGTGGCGCGGATGTTCTGTACGCAGGCGGTCCCGAGGGGGCCCTCAAGGAGAGAAAACCTGAGGCACAATCAACTCCTTGATGGAAGCGTCATGCCAAGTCGTCATCATGACAAGCGTGAGCAGCGCTCACACGCAATGGAACCCTTGCGATGAAATCGGTCAGTCTCAGTTTCAGAAGAGGCTGCGATATGATTCCAGACAGTACACTGTTATGGCAAGGTTCTGTCATCAGAGTTTGGCTTTCGTTTCAATTTCTCTTGTGGAATTGTTTGCGTCCGACTGCCCACAACGATAGGCTCTTGCGCCGATAGCAAGGGTTCGTGGAGCTCCGCATGGCGCTGTGGACTTCAGATGAGATGAGATGATGCAACGAGGTGAGTCTGATGATATGTGGCTATGTGGCATTTCAGGTTGTCCAGCAGCAACACTGAGAAAACGTCCATCTATATGAGTGCTGTACCCACCTCTCCATGTGTCGTCAGTCACAGTTGGGGAGGACAACTTAGCATGGGAAAACCGCAAGATTCAAATCAAGGAGCCACCTACAGACCGATCACACAAGGTAAACTGTGGATGACGTAGGTACATTGCGAGGGTACCGACTGCCGCGCGTGAATTTCGGAAAGGGTTCAGGACAACATTGCGGCAAAAGAGTGGGCTGCGGCGAAGGGTGAGAAGGGACAACGACGACTAGTGCGGGAACGCGGCCAAGCCGACGTCAATGCCTAATGTGTTCGCTGATTCTCGGGCTCCGTCTCCGCGTTCGGGAGGGCGCAAAACGCCCCTCGTGGAAACATCGTGGTTGGAAGACTTCGCGGACCCAGTGGGAGTAGTCGTAAATACGGTAGTCCGTTGTCCATCTCCTTTTCGAGATGACGGAGGCATTATATAGTGTTAATCTGAGCAGGTACGTGAGCGCGAGCCAACAAACGGCGTCTTCCCTATCTGTCCAATGGCAAAGAAGGAGCTAAAAGAAAGAGCTGAAAGGTGACAACAAAACAGGTTACTTTCCGTGATTACAGGATATTGAGTTACCTTTTCACTGTACGCCGGCCGAGGATAGTAAAATGAATGATAGAGTTGATAGTCCGAAATCGAGAATGGAGATAAGATTGAAGGCGACGGTGATATGTACCAGGAAGGTTCAAGGGAAAGTTCGACAACAGTGAGTAATGAGCATCTCAACTCCCACCATTCTGGTCTCGGGTATTTGCGATCCATTAGCACTGCAGAGACTCGGAGACCTGTGAATCAAGCTCAGTGTACGCGGTCAGTATCCCTCCACCTCTGGAGTATGCAGAGCTACATCCCGTAGGTCATACGAGCGGTTTGATCAAACGGCCGATGCAAAGGATATACTGTAGGTCGTCAGTGACTTTTACGTAATTGCATTCCAGAACTTTTGAAAGGTCATATTAGATGCGGTCGATGATGGATCGCGGGTGTGATAAGCCCAAGGGAACGGATCGACGTGGAGATACGTGGTCTGTCTCGACGGGCTCGGGCCACGTGCAAGAACACGAAGATGATATTTGCGATAGCCACATCCACTGATCCATACTTACCTTGTACACATGGCTGCTTGCCACTTGCCACGGGTCACTGTAATCAAAAGAAATGCAGGATCACCAACACCGGGTCCCCAGCCCCGGCACGCGATTACGGTGACCAATCAAAAGTCCCGAGTTCTTGACCTTACCTTCATGTCAGTGATCACCGAGAACGCTAGTCCAAATGTACACCGTTCTCCCAGTAACACGGACAGATAGGTGGAGGTAGTAATCAGTTGTCGTAAACCTGTGTAGAATGTAATCTCGTCAATTGCGATGCTGAGTTGGCAGCTCCTCGCCTCCACGCATACGCATTCTGTATTAATTCCAGAATGTAGTGGGGTCAGTGTAAGCGTAGCCTACCCATCCCGGCCGCGGTCCAATATGTTCGCCGGAGAACAAGTGATCTGCCCTTGGGTGATGATGTACGTGTTCGCTAGTTGGCGGGGCACTGGCAGGGCCCATCGGCACACTCCGGCCATTACCACGCACAGGTGCGTTCGAGCAAGCTGAATTCCTTTTGAGTCATTCAAGCTGGACTTGGACAGCTTTGTTCATATTCGAATTCTTCAGCCTTGTGTCTTGTTCTGTCCGCTCAAGCCCCATATGGGATCTTCAATTGTCGTCGACGGCGCGGGGTGGACCCACACGTTTCGCAA
Organism: Chalciporus chontae; assembly: GCA_038089555.1. Classification (NCBI taxonomy): domain Eukaryota; kingdom Fungi; phylum Basidiomycota; class Agaricomycetes; order Boletales; family Boletaceae; genus Chalciporus; species Chalciporus chontae. Next base: position 68,906 of record JBBPLD010000049.1, on the reverse strand, counting down.
GGGTAATCGAAGTAAGACGTAACGGCGCGATTTGGTCGAGGTCCGTTTAACAGTGACACGAGGCTGAGAACGATGAAACCCAAGCCTCGTGTCGCTGATGTGGCGGTGAGCTGCACTATGACATGTAATTCCAGTTACACGATGAATAACGCATTATCGAGCAGGGTCCAAGCCACTCATAAACGTGAATGGACGTACGGGGCTGTCCTTTGCGATAGTATGCACGAGATGCCGAACGCGAATCGCATGTTAGTCAGTCTGGAAACTCTCGGAAGTGGAAGACAACCGGAGGAAGCCGTGCTATATGTGTGTCCCATTTCCTACGTGGTGCCACCATGTGAGGCCGCTTCGGAGCTTTCAGGCCTGCGGGAAGAAACCCAAGGGGAAGTCCTGTTCGGGTAATCCGAGCGTGGTGAATCCAAATGGTAGCAGCACATGCCGAGGGGCAACTCGGCGCCGAAGATCAATAAACCAAGTTCCCTTTGTTTTCCGATGAGAAAGAGCTCATGTGGAACGGAACTTGTAGTAACAATCCGCGCGAGAATTGATAATCCACCTGATATACCGGTGAGTACACACCTGGATTGGCCGTAAGTCGAATGGAAGAACGGAGACTGGCCGCGCGATGGGGGAAGATATACGGAAGTGATCGCACCGTGTATTCGGATATGAAGTCTACTTGACCAACCCCAAGCTTGGTTGCCAAAGCTACATATTAGTTAGTGATCGCATTGTCAGCTCTTTGGACCTTTTGAATGGGGTTAAGCCTTCCCTCGGTGGTGAGAGGAAGCAAAACATCGGTACCGCCCGAAGTCTCATTGACGGCTGGAGCATAAAGCATATCTCACTCAAGACAATTCATAGGTTGAAACACGTCACGAGGGGGAGAATGCAGGCACGCAGAATGGCACAAGGCATTGACAGTGCGACAACCGCTCCTTGCGGCTCCAACCTGAACCCTTGCGCTACTTTCCGAGGCGCGGAGATGAGAACAATGGCCTGGAGGATCAACACGGTTCATGTCCAGCTGGTGCAAACGTACTGGTGAGGACTGGTGACCGTGGATGTCGAAAGGGGGACGAATTCGCCGTCGAGCTACCCTGATTTTGACGAAAGCGCTATTCCCCCCGAACTGAGCTTCGAACTGTCACTGAGTATTATTTGGGACCTGTGCCTCAAAGAATGAGGTTCGCCGCGAATCTTGGCAAGTTTTGATTCCCCCAGTCCATGGATTGAAGACCACAAATGATCTGACGAAAAAGTAGGCTGCATAGCAAGGGAAGACGGTGTCGAAATGGGCTGGCTGATTGAGGTTGACAAGATATTGAATTCCATCGTTGAAGCTTTGGAGTGGAGGACTGAGAGGGTGATGTCGCCGCAAATCAGACAATACTTAATGACGGGGCCCAGGTCGAGTCTCAACTGTTACTTAGGCCTGCACTGGCCCGCAACAATCGCAGCAAGGAGACAAATTAGCTGGATCAAGCTGTCAGTAGCGGGATTCGGAATAAGCGCGCATCGTGAGATGAGATCTACGCGCGAGTTTCTGGAAAAAAAGTTTAAACATAGGCAGCTACAGTATCCACATTCTAGGATAGATCCTCGGGACTTTGAGAACACGAGGTCTTCTCAGGACAAGGTGTTGTTGGACTGGCAAGAGTAAGTATGGCGGAGTGGTGTTCTGTAGATGCTGATAGACTCGCATCAAAAATCATAATTTATCAAGTGGATGATCGTCTAGACGACGTGTTCGTAGTCGGGCGCCTGAAACATGAAGTATGTATAGTATATCCTCAGTACACCACAGGATTTCCGCTTGTTTCGCAGATTTGAAACAGTAGGCATGCTTGCTGAGTTCAAAACGGCACACACAAGACGCTACAAGATGTCATATATGACGGCCACTACATGTACCTGACTCAGAGGCCGAGCGCTGAGTGCCAAAGGGTACTTGGAGGAAGGTCGTCTAGTCAAATGAAGATTGGTATGGTTCGATGACACAACTGCAGGCGGAGAAGAGATAGGCGGTGGCTGGACTTTGTGGCGATAGGAGATGGGTTTTGAAATTGATCGCGAGGTTTGCGATGCAAATTCCTCGCGCATTCAGATAGGCGTATCTGGGCTGAGTCTCATGAACCTGTTCTGTCATGAGTGGGGGGCGGTGTGTGTGGACGGGCTCGGGATTGATCTACAGGTGTACTTCCCCCGACGCTGAGGCGGCAGGGTGGGTTGCCGGCATGCCGAGATTGTGTCTGTCTGTGTTTACTGATGATCGGACCGTAAACGGCATAGTTATGTAGACGTGGGAATTGACCAATAATGGAAGCTTTGATGTGATTGGTCAGGGAGTTGAGTGCCAACGAGTGCGCTAAATAGCCAACTTATTCCGATCCAGGTCCGAGACCACCCTCTCTTCCTCCACAAGTTCGTCCACGACCAACCATCATCTTGTACCGAAGTTCGATCCTAGATTCCCCCTCTCTGTAATCTGTAATCTACTTACAAGTCCTTATGGCCGCTACCTCACAGCCTATTGCATGCCAACCATCTAATCCAACTGACTTCCACATGAACAGCGGCTCATTCACTGGCGCCAATGGCTCTATCGCCACCTCGTATTTCTTGGGTTCTCCCCTCTCATGGCGCGCCGGTTCTTTCGGTAGTCGCTTCTACCCCGGTTGCTCCCCCGGGCAGCTCCTTGGTCCCCTTGAGTAAGTGCTCTCCCCGTGGTTACCGCCTCCCCCTACATCTCTCTCTGTAGCCCTAGTGACTTCAAGTGTGCCAAAGTCTCCTCGTCAATTGAGAGTGATCGTGGTTCAATCTTCAACGCCCTCTCCACCCTCGATCGCGAGGACGAATTGGTGAGTCGTCGGATCTTGTCACCGTTACCGCTCGTGACTCACATCAATTCATTCCTAGTGTCGGAACTACTCCTGTTGTGGTCTCCAATTAGACGACCTACATGCACTCGTACAGCATTTCGAGGATGTACACGTCGTTGTCCTAGATCAGTTCGGTCGTCCCCACCCACAGTTACCCGTTGCTGCCTTCCCCGTTCCACGGCAACCGTTTTACGCCGAATCAGGTGCCTACATCCTCGAGGCCAATCAACAGCTCCCACCTTACCAACATGGTGGATTTGATCCTGATGACATGGAACTAGACGTTGATCAGAGCAGCACTCCCTCTTCGAGTGGTTCGACCCCTCCTGACACACCCCTCACTACTCCACTTTCGTCACACCCCACCCACTCGTTTAACCACTTTGGACAATCGGGAAAAGATGAATCACCACGCTCGCCCGTTTCAGCATTCGATACAACCACCGTGCTTCCAACGCGTTCCCTCCATAGCCATTCAATTGCGCCCTTCCCATCTTCTCGAAACAGTGTTCCTAACCTGACTAAAAACCCCGAACCATTCAACGGCTATGCAGGGTACTCGGACTATTCATCGTCGATGCCTGGCACTGTCCCTTCTCCTCCGGCCTCTGACGACATCCAGGGTTCATTGTCCCCTGTCAGCGAACCCAATAGCCCATATGGTTGTCTCCCCCCCGCCGTTGTGTTTTCCACTGCCAACACTCCAGTCAATACCCCTGCCACATCTCGTGTTCCCTCTCCATCAAATGTTTCCCGTCAGTCAGCATCGTCTGGGACTCCATCACAATCGTCATCAGATTCCGCCGCTCCTGTCCGGTCAGCATCGTCACAGCAGAGCAGCCCCCGCGCTAGCACGACGCTTTCTCGCCCTGCTTCGTCGCTATTGCTGTCGAAGCCATTCCGGTGCCCGAAGCCAAATTGCAACAAGAGTTACAAGCAGGCGAACGGTCTCAAGTATCACATGACGCACGGGAGCTGTAATTTCGCACCACCCAAGGATCTTGAGCAGGTTCAGGCACTGCTTGCAAGCAAGCGTTCTGCTAGAGAGGCGGCGGGCGATGATGACAGCACCATCACGGAGGGTGAGTTGCGCGAGGTGGAACGGGAGGCTGAGCGCAGACTCCGTCCGTTTGCTTGCGGTGTCAGTGACTGCCAGCGTCGGTACAAGAACATGAACGGGCTTCGATACCACTATCAACACTCCGGCGATCACGGTGCAATAGGCTTGGCCTTGCTCGCAAGTGGCCAACATGAGTGCTTGCAACATGCTCATGGCAAGAACTCTACTGCAAGTTCACGGCAATCAACTCCACTCGCAAGTGGTCAAACGACGCCTGTCACTGGTCAATCAACTCCGACGTACGCGCAGCAATATCAGCAACAGATGATATATACCTCCGCCCAACAGCAATATCTTCGAGCCCAACAGCAGCAACAACAGCAGCAGGCGATTCAAATGCACGTGCAAATGGCGTCCTACCCTGCTGTCGATGCCAAACCTGCTCAGCGTTGATGACTTGCCACTATTTGGCGCGCAATACCCCTTCTGTACCTGACTACTGCACGCGACAGAAGATTCACTCTTTCTGCAACACGTCCTGGCGTGGCTCGTGAAAAGTAAACGACTGTACATCTTGGGCGGCCCTGTCTATAATTTGTCTCGCTCGGTCTCGCATCTGGTTTCCACACCGCTCCTGTTTTCGTCATCACTTATTATTGTCTTGTCTTCGGCCTCCAACATATCCCAGGTCGCCTCTACTACGTGTTTTCGGGTTCCTCAGCGTTTAATTTTGGCCACCTCTTCGCCTGGCAACTTCGACCTCTCTGCCTTGTCGCCTTCTCTACCTTAATTCCTCGCGATCTCTCCTGTAGACCGTGGAGGTCGCCACATCCGCCACTTGAAAAGTCGCGTCTCCCACGGCTTTTCATTTCCCCCCTCTACCTTTTCTTCCTGCTAGGCCCACACGCTGTGTTAATCTTGTTGCTCCGCCCGTCTCGTCGCGTATCAAGCGCACGTATACTTACACATTCTGCTATATCTACCTAACTCTATGTCACTCGTATTTACGTCTTACCAGTCTGTTGTGGGGACTGGAAAGTATGCATGGATGCTTGATTTTTCTCAGAAATGTCTCTTGTACTAGACAATTAGAAGATGAGCTCTTCGAATAGATGGCTGGTGGTTCTGGCGTCACCCCTCCTTCCGTGTGCCATGCGACCGAGCCTCAATTTGCGGATCAAGTTGAACGACCAGAAAGGGGGATATGTCTTTAGATCGGCTGATATTTTATCTCCTACCTGAGAGATTCAAATCTGAACATTCGGAATAGCTGACCATTTCAAATATGTGATGTCAGTGACAAGTATCTGTGATTTACATGTGATCAATTCATCCGGATCGACACAGATGGCTGAGTCCTGACAACGGGGCGCACGCGAGCCGGAGGAACTTCAGGGAACTTCTCTACGTCGCCTAACGGTAGCTTTGTAACGAAAGCGACGCCGCGGTGAGTCAGGAAAGGTTAGTTGAACGTGGCTGAGACATGGCGGGAAAACTGGCAAGGCCTCCGAAAACGGCGAGGGGGAACCGGTTTCGCGTTTACAGTATTGAAACAACGGGATGCGGCTTGGGTCATGCATCATGTCTCAAGTGTTCGGAATTACTTATGTACATACATTCATTCATTGACTTCATTGTGTGGGACTGGGGGACTGCAGAAGATGGGGATAGACGGAGTAGCCTGGGGTGTCCCAGTTTGAAGCGCTGTTCTAGACATTCGGAGTTAACTCAGGCTGGTGATGGCAGCAGATGGCGGCGCGGCGGCCATCAAGCTTCAAGCTCTCAAAGAAGGATTGGCGCACGATGACGTGGCAAGAAACAAACAATAGGCTCGTCTCCAAAGGTGGATTGCCACTATATCAAGCCAGAAATAAACACTTCATCGAAATAGACCACTCAAGTGCGGGCTCGACTCGTACGATGGTACATAGATGTTCTGATCGAGTGCGTCTCCGAACACACGTGGTTTCATTGTGGTCTGTGCACAAGAAATGATGGACCGTCCCCACGACAGGGGGGCTCTCAGAAACTAAATTCCCAACCAAAGTCTCAACTGAACATCACGGTCAACTGATCATGATCCTACTTACACAGAAGAACAAGTCAGCGAAATAGACATAATATCCCTGACAGTGATGACATTTCCATACCACAGTTGATGCTTTACACTGCACTCATACTCGACATTGCGGGCATGTTTCACTGCGACGGATGACGTGTTTCATTGCGGCAGCCGGTTGAACATTGAACATTGAATGTCTCGGATGTTACCTCATCCCTGCGCTACGCCACCCCCTCCAATCCCCACCAAACGTCAAGTTCTCATTTCACTGCTCGACGACCCTGACGTCGATGGTCCCTGCAACGATATCCACCGTCCCCCCACATACCCCCAGACAACCCCCTTAGGTAAAATGATCGTCTTGAGCGTTGGACATGCCTTATGCCACAAGGTTGCGATCTCTGATTCGGTATCTGTGGTGAGTGCGCCGGGGGCCATGAAGGTGAGGTATTTGAGTTTCTTGAAGTTGGTGAGTGATGTGGCAGTTTCGACGAGCATGTCCTGGCGAAAAGGGGTCACATAAGTGTTACCGTGATGGAAACACAAAGAGAGAATGGAGAAGGAGAGGAGAGGGGTACTTGCATGGGAGTAATTTCGGATCAGAGCAACTGTATGGAGAGCTTCAAGATGGGGTAATCGTGAAGAAATTTCTCCGATGAGTGTGACAGGCGATGATATATCGAACGACATGAGCGTAAGTCTCTTCACAGGGCGCAACGACACCAAGAGTGCATCTAGCGAAGCAGCAGGTTCCCCAGGATACATCGCCATCGACACGCTCTCGATAAGTCTACCGCGCAAAAAGTCGGCGATCACCTGTGGGGCCAAAAGGACTGTCCGAAAGTGCGTCAAGCGAGGAAGGGCTTGTGGTGCCAATGGAAATGAGACGACTTGGCTGAGTAGAACGGGATTGAACCCCCGAAGACAGATCTCAACGATGTCGTTCTGGGTTTCGAGGAATCGTGCCATGAGGGGTTCGCAGCGCATCGAGGTGGTGAATGATCGGAGCGAGAAGGGGCAACCTGGGAGGATCCATGCGAGGTTGCATGAGTTGTCGTGTATGGAGAATTCGAGGGTGAGACTTGAGAGGCGTTTGAGGCGTTTGAGGATTCGTTGGAGAAGTCGGAGAAAGTTGCCCGTGAGGACGTTCCCGCCGAAATCCAGGTCGAGTTCACGGACAAAGGGTGGGTAGAGGTCGTTCCGAGCGAGCGTTCTGGCTAGGGAGATAGCCCTCTTTGCGGGTATTCCGGTCAGGCTGCGGTAGAGCACGCGAGCGGCGACGTTGTGAAAGACAGTGCTGACAGTGAGCGCTGAAAGGAGATCATTCCGGGTTACATGTGCGAGAATGAGCTCCAGAGTCTCTGGTGGGAGCATTGGGGGACTCGAAGATGATGGAGCCATGTTACCTTTCGGTCATAGGCTTTATCCGAGACGGTAGTAGTGGCAACTTGACTACACGGCACAAGGAGCTCACAAGGAGAACGTGGTATCATTATTGTCACTGTATTAGTATCTATGTAAATTTGATGTGCATTCTCGTTTAAATGCGAGACAACCATGCACTCTATTGTACTTTCACCGTCTTGTCTTCCGCAAGGGAGCCCTCAGCGATGGCCTCAGCACGTTGACCCTCGGCTTCAATCTCAGCCATAAGCTGACGCTCAGCAGCTTCCCTCTCAGCTTTGCTCTTGCCCTTCATGGCAGCTTTACTGGCAGCGATACGGTCGCGGTATTCACGATATTTGTCATCGGTGCCAAAGAGACGGTCGCACCACCGGAATGAGGTTGAGTAGTTGTTGGTGAAGGCCATGTGGTGGAAGTCATGGTGCTCGGCGCCGGACCAGAAGGGAACGATGTGCTGCAAAGACCAGGGGAAGTCTTGAGATAATATTAGCGAAACTCCTTGGATAAACGAGGATAACACCAACCATAGCCACTGTGGGCGTCGATAGCCTGGAAAAGACGGAGGGTGATCCAGATATAGACGGTGAAGATGTGGAGATTGCGCGTAAAGAAGCAGTAGAGGATGGGGCCAGCGATAGTACCAGTACCGAGAATGAACACTTCAGCAGGGTGGGCGTATTCTGCGGCAAGACCGAAAGGAGCCGAGTACTTGTGGTGAATCTTGTGGATGTGCTTATACAACACGCCCCAGTGAAGTGCCTGGTGAGCTAGGCAAGTTATCAGGGACAAGATGACACGGAATGAAACCGCCGTAGTCATACCAAAGTAGTGGAACATATCCTCGAATACGAAGAAAAGGGCAATTTGTGGGAGCATCGTTTTCCAAGAAGGGAAAGGCACTTGGTAGGTCTCCATTCCAAATGATTCCGCCATAGGGTGGAACAACCAAATCTGTATAGGATGGGTTCAGCAGTCCGAGGGTAAACAAAGATGCCATAAAAACTCACAGCAGGCAACTCGATGGTGAAATGAGAGAAGAGGACCTGCTTGGTGCACTCCCATTGCTCTTGAGGAGTGGGCACTTTGTTCGGTTGAAGTTTCCACTTCCGGAAGTAGGGGATCGAGTCGATGATGATCCAAGGGATACAGCGTCCGAAATAAACAATCTGAAGGTGGATAGATGGTTAAGAGAGGGCACCGGACGGTTACTAGACGTGACTTACTTCGTGCAATAAGAAACTCATGAGACCGGTAGCAATGACCGGGTTGTCAATCCAGCTGTACCAGGCAGCCCAGAATTGTTCCAACAAGCCGAGCTTGGTGAAGTCGACATTAGCGTAGAGCTGGTGGGTCTGGGCAGCAGCAGCTGTCACGTTGAAGACCATGGCGAGGAGGGAACGAAAAACCAGGATTGTTCCCGGTCGTATTTAAACCAAAAAATCAAGTTACGCACGATGAATGGTGGCGTGAGCCGACAGCCAATCAGAGTCGATTATATCAGCGGTTTGAACGACAGATGGATTGAACCATTTTTTCAATCAGATTTTCAAGAATAGCACTGCGTATTGAGCATCGTACGATCCTCACGGGAATAGCACTTGGTTCCGTTCAAGACGATCTGCCGTCGTGACAACCGCTGTTGGGCGTACTAGGAGTCACGGTATTCCGTATGTTCTCGATGCGCATGCCAATTAATGTGAGCAATGTTCAGACTCATGACACCAAAGCCTCCGCACTTTGGTGCTAACTATCGATACCTACAGTTATTATCACTCTTAATACCCGAGTACTCGAACCCAATGCAAGGTTGCCAAGAGCTTGTACACGGTGTTCCTTGAACGCCAACACCTGCACTTGCGTGTTAACAAGCCAGCAAACACAAAAGGGAGTTGACTATCGTCACAGTATCCGGAGACCATTCAGTAAGTATCGAGGAGGTAACATCTCTCAACGGATGTGCAGATGCTTTGAATTCCTGAGTTCCTTGAGATCCCTTGAGGCATACTTAGTATCACGAAGATCCTGATACCGTTCCAACGGTTCCAGGGGCTTTCCTTATAAAGACTCGATCGTATTGCCACGTGGTAAAACTCTGATTATCCAGTGCAATCGAGTCACCTTTAAACCTTTCCCTCTCACTACCATCGTCGTCTTGTTAGGATGGCATCAGAAGAGGAAGTAACGAGAAAGTATGACCTGATCACTCGCCGACTTCAAGAAGTCCTTGGAGGCGATATCATCAAGTCCGTCCTTGCCGAGGGTAGATCTCCAAAGGCCTACTGGGGTGTGTACCTCGTTTCCTACAAACAAACGAATGTAACAGACCTACTTATCTCTGCAAATGATAGGTACGGCACCAACTGGACGCCGTAGGTTGTTTCTCGCCCTGAGCTATACATAATAATCATCTTGATCCCTCAGCACACATCGGATACTTTGTTCCGCTGACCAAGATCGCTGATTTCCTGAGAGCTGGTGTGGAAGTAAAGATTCTCCTCGCAGGTACGTCGACACTTTTCATCCTTCTACCCCAGAGAAGCCTGACGATGTACACCTCAGACGTTCATGCATTCCTCGATAACCTCAAGGCACCCCTAGAGTCCGTTGCCTACAGGACAAAATACTACGAATTCGTCCTACGGGCCGTCTTTGATTCCCTCGGGATACCCACATCAAAATTAATTTTCGTGCAAGGCTCGGACTATCAACTCTCGAGAGAATACAACCTCGACAACTACAAACTCACCACGATAGTCACAGAGCACGATGCTAAGAAGGCTGGATCGGAAGTCGTGAAACAAGTAGAGAGCCCGCTTCTGAGTGGTCTTATTTACCCTGGACTACAAGCCCTCGATGAACAATACCTCGGCGTCGACTTCCAGTTCGGAGGCGCTGACCAGGTTCGTGATCTAATCGTGACCGTGGTTCCAAAAATTGACGCTGGCGACGCCCTTCTGTAGCGCAAGATCTTCACTTATGCAGAGTTGTACTTGCCAAGGTTGGGTTACGCTAAGCGGGCTCATCTCATGAACCCCATGGTTCCCGGTTTGATGGGTGGCAAGATGTCGTCCTCAGACCCAGACTCCAAAATAGACTTCTTGGACACGCCAGAAGCCGTGAAGAGGAAGATCAAGAAAGCGTTCTGCGAGGAGGGAAACGTGACCGAAAACGGTTTACTGGCATTCATCAAGGCTGTATTGATACCCATAAGCGAACTGCGCTTGGAGCGGTTGCGTGGTGAGACAGGGGAGGATGAGGAGGAAGGCAAGGGGTCGACGGGTTCTCAGAAGGCGTTCGTCACAGATGACGCACCGGAAGGTTCCGTGTTCACGATCACCCGTGACAAGGGCGGAGGACCAAGTTATTACAAGACCTACCAGGAACTGGAGGACGACTTCGCGGCGAAGAAGATCCACCCAGGTGATCTCAAGGCTTCCGTCCGAGAAGCGATTATCAGCTTGCTGGAGCCCATACGGGCTGCGTTTTTGGCGAACGAGGAGTGGCAGAAGGTCGAACAGCTGGCGTACCTAGATCCGAATGCTAAGAAGGAGACCAAGAAGAAGAAGGTGATCTGGCTCGCTTTGCGCAGATTCGTGTTTGTATGTGCTCACGTTTGGTTTCAGGAGAAGGTCTACCATCCTCCACCTCCAGGCAAAGGCAAGAATGCTAAGGCGGTTTCTACGCAAGGTGATGGCGAGGTGACGGGGGAGCAGGAAACAGCACCTGCAACGCCCTCGGAAGAGCATGGAGAGGCAGCACCGGCTTGAGAGCTCACTGGCATGTAGCTGGCGTCTATTGTCTTTGAACTGTACCCTTGTCTGCTACATTGGGCTTTCATCATTGGGCTTTCATATCACTGTTAGCGAAATATTACTATTAGATTTCCTAGTCCTCAGCTTAGATTCCGTTGTTTGGCTGACGTCACGTGTAGTGGTGAACGCGATTTGACCCCGCGCCGTTGCCGCGCCGCGTCCAAGTTCACACTGAGACGTGAGGGTCTCATCCTCGCCCAGGTTGATCCAACACTCTTCCATCTCAGGACTGGCACTACCAAACTCTTCATGCACCCTTGCTCTGAATTCTACCAGATAACGGGTTATAGAGCCCATTCAAACGGATGGTAATTATCATGCCCCTTCTCTTATAAATATTCAGCAATCGAGTTGCACTGAATCCGAATCAACCAACCCAGGTTTAAACTGTACGATGATACACCATTGGTGGAAGCCATCATGTCCAACACATCTAAACTGCTTCGACCAGGCGGGGCCATCGAAATGGTATTGGGTAGGTCAAATGATGGGTATACGATCCGTTTGAGTATGCTAATTGGTGTGGCGAGGCATACTCCCCTCTGGGGCCTCGTACCTCCTCATGACCACTGAGCAGATGCTTGAGTTCACACACAAGCATCGTCTCAGACCCCCAAGGGGCCCGCGGCGATCTACCGAGTTCCAATCACTCTCCCCCATTTACTTCAATTCCGTCAGTGAGTTACAGGCCAAAGTGGCGGCATACAAGCAAAGGCCGCGTAACAAAAACCGGCGCGAATCAGAGGAACCTCTAGACAATAGTCAAGCCAACCGTGGATATGTCAAGACGGGCACACAAGTCGTGCAATACCGTTCTTATTTTGAGAATCAAAGGTTCTTGTGGCCATTCTCGTTTCTACCAGCTCAGAGACTTGGTTGACACTCTCTGAAACGTTTACAGGACACTGTATAGACTGCTCACGAGAGACCTTGAGCCCGCCAAGGTTGGACTGGCTCAACCGGCTTGGTTGAGCTGTGTACGTGTCGTCTCGCTCGTACTCGGGCAATGGAATGTGGATAATCGCCCTAGGGTTGATCGCTTGAAAACCCCCAAGTTGGTTGATGTTGGATGGACAGACGCCCTGTTTCCGGCCTTCTTTGAGCAGCTCACCGGGACAACGGTCCACCTAAAACTTAAGACCGCAGCGAAAATGATCAATACCGACTCAAGTGTAATGACATCGTTAACCTGTTTCTCGCACTCGCGCTGATCTTTGTTTTCTAGGAACCTCACTTCTCGGAAGTCGTCGAAGATGACGAAGCAGGGCTTCACAAGCGGCTGCGAAACCTTTTTGCTCACGACGCGAATAAGAGCGGGATTCCTTTAATCGTGCTCGTGTACGATGCAGACATGGTGCGCGGCGTTCTCGAACGTGCAGGCGTAAACGTACAATGTTGGTCTTCTGGTCTCGTGGAGTTGCTTCCGCTAAACCAAGGCGGTGTATGTGATCTGCGCTCTCACTACACAAACCGTGACCAATCGAACATGCAGGGTGACTTTAAACCAAGAAGGCACTCTCGATCTCGATCGCCGCCAAGGAAGAGCGACACGTCCACGTCATACCAGAGATCATATCCAGTCAGAGGAGAGTCATCCCTAGTCAAGATAGAGGACGGTGAAATCAAGGAAGAAGATTCCGCAAACCATGTAGCCGGTGTCCTCCCCACGGCCGCCATCGTCGACACCCAAAAACTCATCAAGGCCATGATGGAGACCGATCCAGGGGATACGGTCCCGCGAAGCGCAAAGGCTCTGCGGATGCAGACGGACACAAAAACCTGCGCAGGGGATGACAGCCTGTAAGCGGTGTTCCTGCGTCTATGGTGATGATATCCTCATGCTCTTCCCCCCGCCTTTCAGTTTACAGTTGCGGATGTGGAAATCCATGGCGGAAGGTCTCGCCATTGACGAGCAACGCAAGGAACGGTCCTCTCGTCAGCCTGATTGTGCAAGGGTGCTTGCACTTCCCAATGCGGCGCCTGTGGCAGCTGGAGAGATAGATCCAAACGACTTTGACCCCAACGACTCTGTTAGCGCACCAGCAGCGCCCACCGTTACTGCTTCCGCATACGATGATTTTTCTGACGATGATTGGTAAACACGAAATGCTTCATCTAAAGGTTGGGCATGAGTCCGAGACCGGATGTTCCGACAACTAGCTGTCGCTTTCGTTGTACTATTCGAGATCTGTAACAAACATGGAATTCAATGACACACCTTCAAATAGCTTGCGATACTTGTAGTGGGTGAATCGCTCGAAGTGTACGTTGCACCCATATAGGTATATCGCATCGAGAGTAATCCTACTAAATCTGTACACTCCCCACCTCTATGGATGCTTCGCCCAGCAACAGAAGTAACAACCTGCGCCATGGCTTAGAAGTGATCGAAAAAAACGATTGCTTTTGCACCAAAAAACCACTTCAGGAGCTGCAACGGAAGAAATGCTGCGCCTGTACACAAATGGTGCTGTGATTCTGAATCTGGAAGAAGAAAAACTCGCAAACTGTATGCGCAACGAAGACATTGAACGATTGATGGTATCTAGACTGTATTAGTGTCGAGTAGGGCAAGGAAACAAGTTGAAGAAAAGCCATGTCAATGTGTGGCAATGTTTGGTTATATTTGGGATAGCCCATCGGTGTGGCGGTGTCAATGAAACCAAACCCCTTTCCATTCTTAACAGTGGTTTCAATCGTTGCTCATCCCTTTTTCCTGAAAGCTTCTTCAGATCCAAGATCTAAGATGCACGCCCCAACAATTTATCCACGTCCCGATGAGCTCATGTCTCTCATCCTGCAATAAACCGGTGCGATCGAGGTAGTCCGCCTCCGTCAGTTGCGTCATTTGAAGACCCCCGCTTTTCAGGTTTCAATGCAGTTCAATAATGTCCCTCATGATGCACGACTTTGGAAGGTCCTATACACCAACGCACACTTACCTCGTCCAGCGGGACCAAATCCATGGCAGTCGACCTTGTTTCTTGAACGTACCCTGGTGTCACATAGCTTTCTTGGGAAATCATCCGTTTGACAAAGCGGTAAGAACGGAACGACTGTCTTTTGATCGAAGCGGTTTGGGAAGACTACAGGCTGACCGGGACCTTCGGTTGACTTGTAAAGAAACGTGAGTCGGGAGATGGAATGTGCAGGGACTTGCGCGTGACGACCACGTTATCTTTGGATGGTTCCTGTCGTCACTCACAATCATAAGGGTTTATGCAGTTTTCCGCTCTATCCATTGTGGATGGAGAAGGTTATATAAGAAAAGAAACTCCAGATGATGACTAGGGTAACGAGGTCGTGAAATTAAAGACGAGACAACAAACACGGAATGAAGACCAATAGCGGAGTACCTAAGTTTTCGTGAAGAGTAAGAAAAAGATGCAAGGCAGTCGTAAGTCGCATGGGAGTTTTAACGTCTACTGCTCCTCCTCTGCTGGCACTTCCTCTTCGTACTCACCCTCTTCCTCGGCCCTAGTCAAAGTGAGTGAGAAGTAGTCAAACCCATATCACACCAACTTACGTTGCATCCTGGTATTGCTGGTATTCAGCAATCAGATCTTGCATGTTCGATTCGGCTTCCGTGAACTAATAGAGATGTGAGCAGGATATATCGCAGAGGGAGGACAAATACAAACCTCCATCTCGTCCATACCCTCTTGCGTGTACCAGTGCAAGAAGGCCTTACGCTTGAACATGGCAGTGAAGTGGTCGCTGACACGCTTGAAGAGCTCTTGAATGGCAGTCGAGTTGCCCAAGAAGGTGACAGCCATCTTGACACCTCGTGGAGGAATGTCACACTGTGCCGACAGCACATTGTTGGGAATCCACTCGACGAAGTAGGCAGAGTTCTTGTTCTGGACGTTCTGCATTTGCTCTTCGACCTCCTTCATGGAAACCTTGCCACGGAACACTGCGGCAACCTAGGAAAGACAATCAACGATCGTAGAAAGAGTGAACAAGATATATGCATACAGTGAGGTAACGACCGTGTCTGGGGTCGGAAGCAGCCATCATGTTCTTTGCATCGAACATCTGTTGCGTCAACTCGGGAACGGTGACGGCACGGTATTGTTGGCTGCCACGGGCGGTCAAGGGAGCAAAGCCGGTCATGAAGAAGTGGAGACGAGGGAAAGGAACTAGACACGCGTTTGTCAGCGTAGACAAAGAAAAAAATTTATGTGGAACATACCCATGTTTACGGCGAGTTTGCGGAGATCCGAGTTCAATTGGCCAGGGAAGCGCAAGCAAGTAGTGATACCAGACATGACGAAGGAAACCAAGTGGTTAAGGTCTCCGTAAGTAGGGGTCGACAATTTAAGGGTCCTGAAGCAAATATCGTAGAGAGCCTCGTTGTCGATACAGAAAGTCTCATCAGAGTTCTCAACCAATTGGTGGACCGAAAGGGTAGCGTTGTAGGGCTACAAGAAAAAAAAATTAGCGACGCTCATGACATGTCTGTTTGACGCCGCTGACCTCGACGACGGTGTCCGAAACAGCGGGACTTGGGACAACCGAGTACGTGCACATCATACGGTCAGGGTACTCCTCACGAATCTTGGATATGAGGAGAGTTCCCATTCCGGCACCGGTACCGCCACCGAGTGAGTGAGTAAGTTGGAAGCCTGTCGTTGATCTTCAAGGGGTGAAATCGAGAGAAGCAAGGATTACACTGACCTTGAAGGCAGTCAGTGCCCTCGGCCTCCTTACGCACAACATCCAAGACAGAGTCAACCAGCTCCGCACCCTCGGTGTAGTCTAAAGGTGACCTGTGAGCCTCAGATGCATGGAATCTCAGCTTGAACTACTCACGTCCTTTTGCCCAGTTGTTACCAGCACCACTCTGTCCGAAGATAAAGTTATCTGGGCGGAAAAGACCACCTAGAGGACCGGAGCGGACAGAGTCCATAGTTCCGGGCTCGAGGTCGACCAGGACAGCACGAGGAACGTATTTGTTGGACCCGATCTCATTGTAGTAGACCGAGATACGTTCAAGCTGGAGGTCATTGTTTCCCTTGTAGGCACCATCCTTTTCGATACCGTGCTCATCGGAGACCACTTCCCAGAATTTGGCACCTGTAGAATGGTCGCAACAATTATGAACACAAGATTGACCCAACCGATTTGATGGTGGTTGAGGGCTTACCGATTTGGTTACCGCACTGTTTTCAAATACACGTGTTGAGCGCGATGTGGGTTTGGAGAAGAGATTTTAGAGCTCACCTGGCCAGTCTGAATGTGGACGATTTCACGCATGCTGAAAGAAAGGAATCAGAACGGATTGAAAACAAAATACGAGTCGATATTTCGACGCGGAAGAGACAAAGAAAAGTCGCGCCGTACGCGCCAGCAACACGGTGTGGACGCGACTGGGACGGGGAAGACGAGGAGGGAGTGGAGGACACGTACGTTGTTGATGAAGGATACGGGGTCGTTAAAGGATGGCGTTGGGACACGAATGGATGGTTGGTCAAAAACGAGAACTTCAAGTTCGGGTCAAGGGTGTACGCGTATTTTTCAAGCGGCGACATTTTCGGTGGCTGTGCTATACTTTCTCATCACTTGGCCACGAGTCCGTTCATCATGCCGACAGTCTGCCTTGAGGCTGCAATTGAACATGTAAATCACAATCCCCCGTGTCGACGTCGCGTACGACGAGCGCAATTTTCACGTCTTATTCCAGGTCAGTCGTCTCTAATGAAGCTCTGATCAAGTTCTAGATCCTGTATTCATTAATGTGAGCCACTCAGCTGAAGTGCCGCTTGTTGTGAACTCGTCACGAAAATCGCCTAAGTTGACGTTGATCAATCGGCCTCAAGGCAGCCTCGAGGTGTGGTATGTTTGATCCCTACCGGGGTACGATATCACAGCGTCACTAGACACCCTGCAGATTCAGAGTTTATGCAAACCAGAAGCACAGTCGGCCCTCGGGTTTCATATATGCTTTCAAGCAAGCTTTGAGTCCGGGTCATGTTGCGCAACACACCTACGTACTCCACTCGATGTTCGTCGTTCTCTGATCATCGATCATCCACCCTTTGTGCGAAATCATGTTTCCGGTCAACTCACATAAGCAAATGCATCATCTAGCACAGCATGTTTTGTCGAACAGTGTCACTAGTTACGCCAATATAATCGAATGTACATAACATCACAGGGCGTGTTGCAGGTGTATCATATTCCCCACCAATGAGCCCAACCGGGAGGACGAGCCCACCACTATCGGGTCCCTCCCCCCATTCATCCCAGTTTCGCCATTTCGTTCATGTGCATGAGATCCCTACTACAGGGACTCAGAACAAGAGGCCACCACGATATGTGTGCACTCGCCAACGCGAATGCGTTCTGCTGCTTTCTGACGAGTTTATCTAGGAGCCTTTCGTACTCAGTCCCTGGTTTGTGGGCGGGGTAGCTATCCTCTCGATAGTCCTCGGGATTATATTACAAGTGGCATTGCATGTGTCCGACACTCAGAACGGTACGCACTCGCGGACTAGTACTATTTGTTCTGATACTAACTTGAATGTAATCTCAGGTTTCCCTGTTCCCACCAAGAATGTCTTCAGCTTTGTGTCCACGCAGTTTTTGACCGTAAGCGTATCTCACTGACTGAACGTGCTCTGCCCAAGTGATTGACGATGTCGTGTTGATCACTCAAGTCCTTTTTCCCAACTCTCCTAGCAGTACCCATTGCAACCTTTTGGTCTGTCGCTGATTGGATGCTCCGATTGTACCAGGTAAGTGGATCTTCAATAGCGTCCAACTGTGATTCGACCCGCACTAGCCATATGTTACGCTGTCCGAGGGAAATGTACCTGCTGCGCGCAGCATTCTTCTCGACTACGTGAGTCGTCGCCTCTTGTTATTTCAAATGTTTGTGAACTTCGTCCGACAATTGTATCAGATTGCTCTTAGGTCAGGCCGTTCTTCAACCCTTGGTCATGATCCCACTTACCACACCTTTGCACAGCCAAATTCTTGTTCTATACCATTCGCTGAGGCATAGGCATTACGTGATTAATGTGTCGACCCTCATAGCTATATCGGCGATACTCCTACAACCTTTGGCAGGATCACTTTTGCAGGTCCGACAAATACCTCATACATCAGGTCTGGTCATGGACTTTCCCCCGGAATCACTCTGTTGATATGGCTTTCAGATTCTTCGGCCATGGTCATGGGCAGTATTGCGCTCTCCCCTGAAGTTGGACAGCTTAATGCCTTCCTTGCTTCAGCAGGCGTAAGTCATCTATCACATGGAATGAAAGTTCTTTACCCAAGCAAATTAGTTTGTTGATGCCGCAGGTAAGGCTTCTGGTCGTCTCCGTCGGCAACAACAGATGAAGAGAGATCCCCGTAGTCTACAACAACCTGGGAGATCCTCCTTTCGTCCACGGCGTCTGGACAGTAGCCCAATTCGAAGTATACGCTCTTCTCTGCTTCCTTTACCCTGACGATTCTCAACGGTGTCTTCGTGCAGGCTCCATCGGGCTCCTACCTCAATGGTACTCTTGCAGTAAACACCACCGCAGTTCAAACAGAAGTCAACTGCGTCAGCCCTCAGTCTCTCAACGTGACAGCTGCGACCGGAGGCTACTTTGCATCAGCCATATTTCCTGGTGGCTGTTCTGCAAATTTCAATTTCCACTCGAGCAATGGAAGTGAGCAATACAGTGTTGTCAACGCCAGCAGTTGCGCCTCACCAGGTTTGAGCGTCGAGTTTCAGCCTGTCGTGTTTTGGTTCTACCTCCAGAGCGGTGCCGAGAACACCCTGCCTCAAGTTGCAAGTGTATATTGCAACCCAACGATAGCCCTATTCACGGTAGGGACATCAATTGATCTGAGCAATGGCTCGCTCGGCCCTTGTACGGTAATTGAAGAACAACAAGGTACCAATAACGTTACGGAGAGCCCATTGAATGGAAGCCCGTACAATGGGTAGGTACCATCTATGGTCTGTTTGGTTCGACGTTTGACTGTCCCTAGTGTTACATTTAGTTCAAGTAATAGCTCCTACGTCTCGATGCGAGCAATGGCGATCAATTTCGGTGTTCCTGAAACCATCTACCACCATGCGTCGCTACTGCCTGGGGGCACGCAGTCGGTTTTCCAAGACAAACATGGTTTTCTGAACGCTACAACGAGCATCTACGTGAGCAGTGTTGACACCCTTTCTGGTGAAGCTATCCTAAGTAATTCGCAGACCCAACATCTTGCCGTCGCTGCTCAAGCCAATTACTTTACCCCGAACTCTTCTATAATCCCAGCCCAACTTACTTCTGAAATCTCACGGTTGTTTGTAGAGTCAGTGCTGTAGGCAACTCGCGCTTTCGCACTCGTCTGATTGCACACACAGGGAACTCCCGTGTCACCTTCTCTCCGCCTTGCTGATCCTCATAGGGTTTGTCGGGCTCGGGGTGCACTACCTTCATAAGCGAGCCCGTCGTAACATTTATCTAACGAGCCCACCGGGCTCTATCGCTGCCATCGTTTCCTTGACGTCACGCTCCGGCTTTGGTGAACTGCTGTTCCCTTATGACGACGAACAGAGGATGCAGGAGAGCCTCGCTGGTCTGAAATTCCGCTTAGATCGCCGCACTGGATCGATAGTTGCTGAGGAGGACTCGGACAGCGGTGAGCGCGTCGATGGCACCGACATGGCACTGTTAGTGTCCAGAAAGAGAACATACAGGCCAAGCTACATGGTCGATGGGAATGATACGCGATTCTCAAAATCATCGTTCAGCGATTCGGAGGATGATACCGAGTCGTCGAATACGGCACATAGTACTAGTAGGTAGTTCAGCCATTGTTCGGTTGTGATACGCCACATCCATGCGATCTTGAATGATCTTTTTGGTGATCTTGAGATGCACGTGACGCATACACGTCGATCGATTCCGCTGGGATTGACAAACAAGGGACAACAAAAAAGATGTAAGAACCAATACGGACTGATAATTTTCTTCTC
Organism: Chalciporus chontae; assembly: GCA_038089555.1. Classification (NCBI taxonomy): domain Eukaryota; kingdom Fungi; phylum Basidiomycota; class Agaricomycetes; order Boletales; family Boletaceae; genus Chalciporus; species Chalciporus chontae. Next base: position 48,712 of record JBBPLD010000049.1, on the reverse strand, counting down.
TCCTTTCCCTTCACCAAAACAGCGCAGATCTTTTGGTGGAGCGGAAAGAGAGCAGTATGTCGAATTAGATCCGCCATTTCAATCTTCCCTTCTGACACTCAGTCGCCCTCTAGTGGCGTCCCGTTCTATGAGCAAAGTCAATGGCTTTCCCCTACCACCGGCATCTTTTACTCCACTGCAATCGCGGCATACGCCTTTTGACGCAGTCCTAGAGCTAAGCGATGGCGCCGCATACAGAGGTATCAGCTTCGGTGCCGAGGAAAAGAGTGTCGCCGGAGAATGTGTCTTCCAGACCGGTTCGTGCTCCCAATTTTGTCATCTCGCGACCAATAAATTCCGTATCTACTTAGGAATGGTCGGTTACACGGAATCACTGACTGACCCGTCATACGAGGGTCAGATCCTTATACTGACCTATCCTCTCATCGGGAACTATGGCGTACCGGAACGCCAATCATCTCTTGACCAGTTACCATCCGATTTCGAGTCGTCACGTATCCATATCGCTGCTCTCGTCGTCGGCTCATACTCTGAAGATCATAGTCATTATCTAGCAAATTCCTCTTTGGGAACTTGGTTAAAAGAGAACGGCGTCCCGGCCATCTATGGCGTCGACACCCGAGCTCTCACTAAAAAGATCCGCGAGAACGGTTCTATGCTTGCCAAAATCTTGGCGCGAAAACCAGAGGCGCCTCGTGGTCGCTTGCGCTCGCTCATACCGGAATCCCTTCCCGTGTCGCGCGCGTCCTCCCCGCCTGCGGCTTTGTCATGGCGGGAGGATTACCTTGACATCCCTTTTCATGATCCTAACCAGGATAATCTGGTTGCTGCTGTATCATTAAAATCACCACGCATCTTCAAACCGACTGGAAAAGCGCGTCTTCATCCTTCTGGACGCCCACTTCGCATCGTCGCTGTGGATGTGGGAATGAAGTATAATCAAATACGATGTTTTACGAACCGAGGAGTCGAACTGAAAGTCGTTCCTTGGAATTACGATTTCGTGGAAGACCCCGAGCCGTATGATGGGCTTTTCGTCTCGAATGGTCCTGGCGATCCGTCGATGCTCTCCCTCACAGTCGACACGCTCTCGCGAGCGATGCAAATAGGAGATAGACCTATCTTTGGTATCTGTCTAGGTCACCAGCTACTCGCCCTCGCTGCCGGTGCGAAGACTTCGAAGATGAAGTACGGTAACCGAGGTCACAACATCCCCTGTACGGACACCTTGTCTGGCAGGTGTTATATCACCAGTCAGAACCACGGTTATCAAGTCGACACAGACACCCTCCCAGATGGCTGGCTGGAGTTGTTCAGCAACGCTAATGACGGCAGTAACGAAGGCATCTTCTGCAAGAACAAACCCTTCTTCTCTGTTCAGTTCCATCCGGAGTCCACACCTGGACCCCGTGACACCGAATTCCTGTTCGACGTCTTCGTTCAAAACGTCGAAGCTTGCGTCGCGTCGGGTTCTCTCGTGCCGATCTCTTTTCCCGGAGGTCGCAAGGAGGACAATGACAAGGGTTCTCCTCGTGCCAAGGTCCAGAAGGTGCTCATCCTGGGCTCTGGTGGATTGTCCATCGGACAGGCTGGCGAGTTCGACTATTCCGGTTCCCAGGCTATCAAAGCTCTCAAGGAAGAGGGTATCTATACCATCCTCGTCAACCCTAATATCGCGACCATCGCGACCTCAAAGGGTCTGGCTGACAAGGTTTACTTCTTGCCAGTCACCCCAGATTTTGTGCGCAAGATTATCATGTACGAGAAACCGGACGGTATCTACGTCACCTTTGGTGGTCAGACGGCCCTGAATGTCGGTATCAAGCTTAAGGACGAGTTTGCTGGGCTTGGCGTCCAGGTGCTGGGTACGCCAATCGAGACGATCATCGCGACGGAGGATCGCCAGTTGTTTGCGCAGGCGATGGAGAGCATCGGGGAACGTTGCGCTCAGTCGGATACCGCTACGACCGTCGACGAGGCGATCGCCGCTGCCCGTGTGATCGGATTCCCAGTTATTGTGCGAGCTGCTTATGCACTCGGCGGTTTGGGATCTGGTTTTGCTCAGGATGAGGCTCAGTTGCGCGCGTTGTGTGGCAAGGCGTTCGCGACCAGCCCTCAGGTCCTCGTTGAGAAGAGTATGAAGGGCTGGAAGGAGATCGAGTATGAAGTCGTCCGTGACTGCCGGGATAACTGTATCACAGTTTGTAACATGGAGGTCCGTGGCTCGTTCAACATATTGGTGCTATTCGTTGACCTACTGTGCAGAACTTCGATCCTCTCGGTATTCACACGGGAGACTCCATCGTCGTCGCTCCCTCGCAAACTCTCTCGGACGCTGACTACAACATGCTTCGGACTACCGCAATCAACGTCATCCGACATCTCGGAGTCGTTGGGGAATGTAATATACAATATGCTTTGAACCCCTTCTCGAAGGAATACTGCATCATCGAGGTTTGTGGTAAAGTTTAATCCTGTGTCTCGTCTCTCTGACACCTCTCCTAGGTCAACGCCCGTCTCTCGAGATCTTCTGCGCTTGCATCGAAAGCCACTGGGTACCCTCTGGCCTTTATCGCTGCGAAGCTTGGTCTTGGTATCCCTCTCAACGAGATCAAGAACAGTGTTACGAAAGTGACTAGCGCATGCTTCGAACCCAGTTTGGACTATGTCGTCGTCAAGATTCCTCGTTGGGATCTCAAGAAGTTCAACCGCGTCAGCCGAACCCTCAGTAGCAGCATGAAGAGTGTTGGAGAAGTCATGAGCATTGGAAGGACTTTCGAAGAGACGATTCAGAAAGCGATTCGCGCGATCGACGATCAATTTCTTGGCTTCGCAAAGGCACGTTGGGTGTCGTTGTATTGCCTGATGCGTGTCTCTGACCCCTTTGGCACAGAATGATCTTGTTGAGGGCATTGACGAGGAGTTGTTGAATCCGACGGACAAGCGGATCTTTGCCATCGCCACTGCTTTCCATCTCGGCTACAGCGTCGATAAGATTTGGCAAATGACGAACATTGACAAGTGGTTCCTGTCGAAGCTGCAGAATATCCATCTTATGGAGATGCGGTTAAGGTATGCTAGATGTGATTCGTTAGTCGAGCATCGTCCTGACCTTCTTCGTAGCGAGTCTACCATTTCCTCGATCACGAGTGAAACCTTGTTGCAAGCCAAGCAGTTGGGCTTCTCCGACCGGCTCCTTGCTGCTTGCATAGGTTCCACCGAGCTTGCCGTTCGTCGCCTTCGCCAAGAAGCGTCTATCTCCCCCTTCGTCAAGCAGATCGACACGGTCGCTGCCGAGTTCCCCGCGTTCACCAATTATCTCTACACGACCTACAGCGCGATTGAGCACGATGTTTCCTTCCAAGACCGCGGCATCATGGTCCTGGGATCTGGTGTGTACCGTATCGGCTCGTCGGTCGAGTTTGACTGGTGTGCTGTTCGTGCTATCCGAACGCTCCGCGATCAAGGTCTCCCGACCATCATGGTCAACTACAATCCGGAAACCGTCAGCACGGACTACGACGAGGCGGACCGTCTTTACTTTGAGAATATCAGTTTGGAAAGCATCCTGGACATCTACGATGCTGAGCGTTCTCGAGGTGTCATCTTGTCCATGGGTGGCCAGATGCCGAACAACATCGCACTTCCTTTGTACCGCCAAAACGTCAAGATTTACGGCACGTCGCCGGAGATGATCGACACTGCGGAGAATCGATACAAGTTCTCTCGTATGTTGGACGAGATCGGGGTCGACCAGCCGCAATGGAAGGAGCTCACTAGTTTCGAGGAGGCACTCGCGTTCTGCGAGTCCGTTGACTACCCCGTTCTTGTACGACCATCGTATGTGCTTTCCGGTGCAGCTATGAATGTGGTGTCGACTGGCGATGACCTGTCGAATTATCTGACGCAAGCGACTGCTGTCTCGCGCGACCACCCTGTCGTCATCAGCAAGTACATCGAGCAGGCCAAGGAGATCGAAATGGATGCTGTCGCCAAGGACGGTCAGATGGTCATGCACTTCATTTCTGAGCACGTCGAGAACGCAGGCGTGCATTCTGGTGACGCTACGTTGATCCATCCACCCCAAGATCTCGATCCTGCCACCGTCCGGCAGATAGAGGAAGCGACAGCGAAGATCGGCAACGCGTTGAATGTCACGGGTCCGTTCAACATCCAATTCATAGCGAAGAACAACGAGATCAAGGTTATCGAATGTAACTTGCGTGCTGCTCGGTCGTTCCCCTTCGTATCCAAGGTGACTGGGATCGATGCGATTGAGATGGCGACGAAGGTGATGCTTGGGATCCCAGTGGAGCCATACCCAGATCCTGGTCTTCCCGCCGACTATGTCGGTGTCAAGGTCCCGCAGTTCAGCTTCAGTCGGTTATCTGGTGCCGACCCAGTTCTTGGAGTAGAGATGGCCTCGACGGGCGAGGTGGCTTGCTTTGGACGCGATAAATATGAGGCATACCTCAAGGCTCTTATCTCCACAGGCATTGTGTTGCCGAATAAGAACATTCTGTTCTCCGTCGGTAGTTACCGAGAGAAGCTGGAGATCCTCCCTTCGGTTCAAAAGCTCCGTGCTGCGGGATACAATATCTTTGCCACGTCAGGGACGGCTGATTTCTTGACGGAACACAATGTTCCTTGCAAGGTATGTGGTTTGATCCCTGCCAATTTGGGCTGGGCTTATCTTGTCCTTGTAGTATCTGGAGACCCTTCCCGATTCAAGCAGCGACCAGCAAAAGTCGGAGTATTCGCTCACGCAACATCTGGCGAACAACTTGATCGACATGTACATCAACCTTCCGTCGAGGAACCATTATCGTCGACCGGCCAGCTATGCTAGCAAAGGCTACCGAACAAGGCGCATGGCAGTCGATTTCGCTATCCCGCTTATCACCAACGTCAAAAACGCAAAGCTTCTTGCTGAAGCGCTGGTACGCAAGTTGCCGCTTGATGTCTCCAATATCGACTCCAAGAGCTCGTATCTCACACACGTGTTCCCCGGTCTCGTCAATGTCTCTGCCTTTGTTCCAAGGATCAACGCTGCCTCTGGCGACGACAATGTTAGTCAAGCGACACAATTAGCCGTTTGTGGTGGATTCACGACCTCCCTCATTCACCCCTGCGGGCTTGATGGATCGATCACGGATGTCAGCACTTTGCAACACGTCCAGAATATTACCGCAAACAACGCGTACTCCAACTATGCGCTGAACGTTGCCACGGCTAATGGCCAGGCCTCGCCATTGGACGATGAATCCAAGGCTGACGTCAAGGCCCTCTTCATAGCGTTCCGTGATCCCGCCGCACCTCCGCAGATTTCAGCTGTCGCAACTCATTTCGCTTCATGGCCAACCGAGAAGATGATCGTCACGGATGCAAGAGGTTCCAATCTTGCATCCGTCCTGCTCCTCGCCAGTCTCCACAACCGTAGCGTCCATATCACAGACGTCCGCAGCAAGGAAGACCTATTGTTGATATCCCTCAGCAAAGCGAGAGACCTTAAAGTCACTTGCGACGTCTCCGTCTATACCTTGTCTTTCACGAGCGATCAATACCATCAGTCGCCGCTCCTTCCTTCCAGAGAAGATCAAGAAGTATTCTGGAAGAATCTGGATGTGATTGACGCCTTCTCCGTTGGAACCCTGCCGTACCAGTTATCCACGGAACAGGGTCAAAAGAGCTCGGCTGGATCTGGTATTGAGGAGACCATCCCCTTGTTGCTCAACGCTGTCACCGCTGGACGTCTCACTCTTCAGGATATCCGAACCCGGTTGTACGACAACCCTATCCGCATCTTCGCACTACCAGAGCAGGCCAACACGCATGTGGAGGTTGTCGTTGGACGTCGCTCCCAGTTTGTATCCCGAGATTGTCGATGGTCCCCGCTTGAAAAGGGTGTCCTCATCGGATCCCTGCACCGGGTCGTAATGCACGGAAAGACGTTGTTCTTGGACGGGATGCCGTCTCCATCTCCTATTGGCAAGGACATCTCTAGTGCAACGATCCGACCTGTCGGCGAAGCTCGCTCTATCGCACTGCCTGTTGTAAAGCCAGAGTTCATCCCAAGTCACGCTCCGGTGAAAAGTGTAGATGCCCATCCCCCGGCTCACCTAGCACCCCCCGCGCCCAGTGGTGCTCTTGCCCCCATTTTGTCCCACACCCCTCACCCCGCATTCCACCGTCGTCATATCCTCTCGGTGAAACAGTTCACTCAACGAGACATGTACGACCTCTTCTCTTTGGCTCACGAGATGCGCCTTCAGGTGGAACGCAGTGGAACTATGGATATCTTGAAGGGCAAGGTGCTCTGCAACCTGTTCTATGAACCTTCCACCCGCACGAGTGCTTCGTTCGACGCGGCGATGAAACGCTGTGGTGGTGAAGTCATTCATGTCAATGCCGATACTTCGTCTGTGCAAAAAGGAGAGACACTGGCGGACACCGTCCGTACCGTTGGGTGCTATGCGGATGCGATTGTCATCAGACATCCTGACGTTGGAAGCGCTGACTTGGCCGCGAAGTTCTCACCTGTTCCTGTGATGAATGCAGGGGATGGTACCGGAGAGCACCCAACTCAAGTATGTCGATCAGTTCCGTTCCTCATGGTGATCTAACTCGCTCTTTAAGGCTCTCTTGGATGTCTATACCATCCGATCCGAACTCGGTACTGTCAACGGACGCACTATCACTTTGCTCGGAGACCTGAAAAACGGGCGCACCGTGCACAGCTTGGTGACCCTGCTCTGTCACTACTCCGTTCGCCTCAACTTCGTCGCACCTTCTTCATTGGCTATGCCAGCCAGCGTCGTATCTGCAGCGAAGAGGGCTGGGATTCCCGTGCGACAACTGGAATCCTTGGAAGAAGTCCTCCCCGAGACGGACGTTCTCTATGTCACCCGAGTCCAGAAGGAGCGATTCGCAAGCGAATCGGAATGGCAGAGGGCCAAGGATTCGTACCGAGTCGATCATGCACTTCTGTCTCGTGCCAAGGAAGACATGATTGTCATGCACCCTCTACCCAGGGTTAGTGGTGAGTGGACCCCTCAAGTCTCGCCGACTTCGACGCGACTGACTTGTACCTCAGAAATTGACCCCGAGGTCGACTTCGACTCGCGTCGTGCCGCGTACTTCCGCCAAATGCGTTATGGTCTTTTCGTAGGTGTTCGTATGACCTGTATTGTGTGCGGACGTTTGACGCCTTGTTTAGATCAGGATGGCGTTGCTCGCCAGCGTTTTGGGAACTGTATAGAGGGAATGTGGACTATCCATACCAGCACCACAACCAAAAAAAATGCACTCAGCTATCGGCACATAACGTCATGTATCCATCCATATAGACGAAACAGATTTTGTTTAACTCCAAAATGAACAGCCTACCAAGACGAGCAGAAGCCGCAGGTAAGTTATGTCCTTGACTCTCACGTTTTTTCTGCTTCTCGGATCCGCTCGAGCGAAAGGGAAGTATCCGAGGATGATGAATTGAAACTCCTAATACACCCGCCTGAGTGTGCCCTTGGTTATGATAGGCGATACAGAAAATCGAATTCATCCCTCGTGCAGCTACAGGCAGAACCCAGCGTCACCTTACCAGAGTACCCTCTTTTCCTTATATGCGCGCTAGAATCTCAAGACAACTCATCGAGTATCGATCGAACGTGTACGTGGGGCCTCCAATCTTGCCATACGAAGCATACTGGAACGACACTCACGCTACCCCCGTTAAGTCAGCGCCCTCCCCCAACCCATCGTGGCTCCCCGCGACTCTTTATCCCTGGCAATCTATCCTGTGTTCACGTTGTCAGAGAGCTGATCCTCGCAGTTCCTCGGAACATCTTTTTCTGAGCTGATCCGATTGATTTCTCGCTTCCCAGATGTTTGCCCAGCTAACCAGCAAGTCTAGACCTCACAAGAGTCTTCGCAGCTCATTTCACATAGCATAACGAATGTAGGTGGATCTGTGAAACTCTTTCAATTTCCGAACGATGTTACTGGTATCGATTATGACGATTATGTGCGCCAACTTACATCCGATTTCGGGCAAACACAGTGTTACTTATCCAAGCACTTGGCTTTACATATTTCAAGCGCTTGTTTTAAGGTTCCCTCTCCAGCGCTCCGCTGGATGCCAACCTCTACCAGAACTGAAAGATTCAATGAATGGAGGATATCGATATAGGTACCAAGTTCCTAGATCTTGGTGTACTTTAATTTTGTTTCCTTCAAACAGGTTGGTGAATATCGCTAGAGATTTGCAGGGCTACCATATACCCACGAACCCATGGTTTCTTACTATTTTTATTACAAAATTCCCTCCGCCGGGAAGCAGACGAAGGATGTGGAAATAACAGCTCCAGACCCCCGTCGTTGTCTGATAATATAGACGGAGCTTACTTGCTGTCTGGGATCTACATCGTAATTCCTTGGCAAATCCTTCATTCGCCCCATACTGTTGGGCATTGTAGGGCTGTCCACATAAGGTAGTCCATCCACCAACTTTGCCAGTGGCCGTTCCCAGGAATGCATCTGAACTCCCGAGGGTTGCCAGCAGTTACTTCCGTCAGGCAACTTTACCGACACCGAACCGAAATAACATTAAGGGACAGCGAAGGGAAAAGGCTCGCTGAAGAGCATGCACGGCAACTCTGGGGATGCCACGGGACTTGCGTGATCAAAAAATGTGACGAGTTATAAACCTCGGGGTAGCCATGCTACAACTTCTTGGCTGCCATTCAATTTCTCGCCCACTCAGGTTGCTCTCCGGCTGTTCCGGCAACATAACATGGACCACGACCGAACACTGCCAACTACGCCATCGGCGCAGGTCTCTCCCATCACCGTAGCCCAAACACCCATCGATGCGCCCGTCGGCGTCGCGTCGCAGGCGGAACAGATTCAAATCCTCGCACCTAGTTCGGGAGAGAGTAATGCGACTCCTAGCCGTGAGCCTCGACCACAGACGGGCCCAACCTCGTCCACGTATCTTCTCGCAGGATCCGAAGGTCATCAGATTCGTTCACAAGAGAATCCCTACGCCGACTTTGAACGCATGCCACCTCCACCTGCTCGAAGCCGGGATGGACACGCACGCGTGTCATCTCGACGTCAGACGATGATGTCGAGTTCTGGGCTACCTCCACCTCACCGCAATGCATCCGGGATCGATTGGATCGTCCCAGTTGAGGAGAAGGGCGACGTGAGCGTTTCCTTGTTATTCTGAAAGTGCATCCGCATATACGCGTGTTTTTAGGTAAAACGTACAATTGGGGAACGTCTCCAGCCAACCGTTGACAATGCCATGATTGAAAGGGACAAGTCTGCTAAGAAAGGTTAGTCCAGGACGGTCGTCTCTTACGATCGCTTGCTGATGCCAACGTATATGCGTCATGATTAGCGCTGTGGACGGGTTATGCACTCAATATTGCCATTGGTGTACAAGTTCTCTTGGGTGCTCTAACCACTGGGATCGCAGTTGCCGTGACCAGCGCGAAACAGGTTGGCCTCCCTCGTCTGCTACTCGTAATGTCCGTCGGGGCTGAACAAGTTGCTGTTTCAGGCACAAGTTTCGACCGCAATATTGGGTAGGCGATGTTTGAGCCTGACAGAATTCAATTATTTTAATATTCCCGCCACAGGAGGTCTCTCCACGTTAGTCGCGTCATACTTGGCCCGTGCTCGCGGTTCCGGAGAGCCTGAGTTATCGATCACACGGACCAAAGATCTCGAACAGTTCCTACGGGAGTGCAGAGCTTTCCAGATGGACCACGCGCACGACCATGGCACACCTGAGAATCGATTGAACGAACAGTTAGAAGACTTGAGACGCAGGTTCGAAGAGCTTCTTGGTAATAGGTACGTCGCCATGACACCCACTGTTGGAGCTCGCTAATCGAATCTCGTAGGGACAGGAAACCCTCGTCTGTTGGGATCACTCAGAACCAGGCAGTGCCATAAACGACGTCCCCTCATCGTCTTTATACACAGGAACACTTTTTCATCTTTTGCATTGCACTCTAGACACGGGATCGCATTTCAAGTTTTCCCATTCCATTCGTGTGTTATACCCCCCACGTTTCCCGTCCACTCAATTATTAGGTTATCGTATGGCTCTCTGTATCACCTCTGTTGGCATCCTTGCAGTAGTCTTGTTGTTCCCAACCTTTGAATGTACCGCGTCTGGTCACGTGAACGATGAGATTGAATGCTGTCAAGTTAGACGATTAGTATATTTCAATCCAACAACATATAAATCATCCACCCGAACACTGACCGTGCTCTCCACCGTCTGGACTTGGACTTTTCAACCATCCGAGTGTTGAATTCCAACCATGAAAACTAAGAATAAACAGACCAAATTCCCCGTGGTGAGACCCCCATTACAGACCATCCCTAACGAGGCCTTCAGGTTCACCCCAAGCTAAAAACGGGATGTAGGCCCGAATAAAGAAGATCATGCAAAAGGACGAAGAGGTTGGGAAAGTGGCGCAGGCGACGCCGGTCGTGATATGTACGCCGTCCTTTGTTGTCTCGAGAGGTCTAATACGACGTTGAACGTCCCCATTGCAACACATACTCAGCGAAAGCGCTCGAACTTTTCCTTGCCATGATCGTCGAGGAAGCTAGCAAGGTGACGTTGGAACGAGGCGCGAAAAAGGTGGAGGCCTATCATCTGTACGTGGTCACTCTTTCCATTCCCAATCCAATTCTCGCTCTGACGACCCTCGGGTACCCGCACTCTCAGAAAACACGCCGTCGAAACGACAGAGATGCTCGACTTTTTAAAGGAAATCGTCGAATCTGTGCCCGATCCATCCGCCGGTGGTACTATCGACCTCGAAGCCGAAGCGGCAGAGGGTTCGAAGCGGAAACGAGGTAAGGCGAAGAAAAACGGCGCTCCTGCTGCTTCTGGTGAAACCAAGAGACGGCGTAAAAAGAAAGGCGATGATGATGGGGAAGGGGCGGGTGAAGAAGTGGGTGGAAATGCGAAATCGGAACCAGAGGGTGATGCAGTGATGGAAGAGGATGAGGAGAAAGATGGGTATGTGGAGTCGAGTAATCAAGATCAGGATGGGGATTGGCGGGATGATGAGGATACCCCGTACGTTCCCAGATGAAGGCAAAGATTGGAATGAAACACACTGTAACTTCTTGCACTCCTCCGAGCGAAACAGGGGTTAATCATACAACATTCTGGTAAGGCTACATAAAACTTGAATTCAAACCAACTCAACCTCGCCTCTCGTGACTAGCTGCTCGACAACTGAGTAAGGGGTCAGCGAGATATGCCCTTTTTCCATCGTCAGGGATGAACCGCTGCTTAAGGTCAATTGCCTGATGGTATGGCGAAGCAAGGGGACGACTCACTCAGGTAATCGCACTGGTGGACATCTCTGACGTGCGTGAACAAACACCGCTTTGCTTTTGTCAGGCTCGTTGACTGCAAACATTGGTCAGGAACATTCTGGATCTAGCTCAGCACGTACTCATCGGTGGAACGAACGGTGGTTGGTCGTCCAACGTTTGCTGAGTGCCAGGCAAGCCTTGCAGGACAGAAAGATAAAAATGTTGGTCTGTAAGCCTCGCAAATCTGGAACGAACACATCAGCTTGGACGGAACACGAGAGGGACGTTCGTCACCTGCGAGCATGGTCAACTTCATTCTCTGAAAGACGTTGTTGAATCTCGGGGTTCGTCATGATATATCGGGCAAACTTTTCAATCTGTAGCGATTAGTTTGTTTCGAGAGAAACGGACGAACAAACTGCCTTGGATACTCACCTTGAACAATCTCGTCCGAAGGTATGATCTCACTACAAACTTGACCCGCTCCACCTCCGTCTGTGCAAGCATAATCCGAAAGTGCTCTTCCTCCGATGACGAAGGATCAGAACGCAACAACTGCACCGTTTCAGACTATCATCGTCAAAGACCATTCCGTCAACCATATCCTCAGCGACGACAAAGCACACCGCCTCACCTACCTGACTCCGTATACGATCCAGAAGTCTCGAAAGGAGGTTCTCTGCAAGTGGTAGAATATCCGGCGCGTGCCGTTCGTTCATCCAATGTCGGATGAGTTGTTGTAAGGGTGTCTCCTGCTCGTCTTCGTCGAATAATGGGGCTACGACGGGCATCGGGATGTCGTCGCCGTCGCCGTCGTCATCTCGGGGAGCATTTCTGAGTTGATTTTGAAAGGCGTTGTTGGGGCGGTCTAGGTTGGTGAAGAAGTTGTTGTCATCGTCGTCCTCGAACATATCAACCACCAGCCGACGGTGTGTGGTGAGTGGACTTGACAGTAACCTCGCGTCAACAGAATGCAAGGGCCTTAATTAGAGTTGATTGATGAAAACAGAAACGAGACAAGATTGCAGACGTAAGGAGTGCGAGGAAAGTTAGCGCGACGCGTTTACTACTCACAGTGACAGGAGGAGCATCTCAGGCTGTTATAGACCGGAAACAAACACCACACACGAATGCCATAGTCGATGTGAACACCAAGAGAAATAATAGTCGATATGATACATATGAAACAGCGACGCGAACTGAAATGCGAAATAGAGCGTGACGACGCCTAGGGACATCATCCAGTCATAGTGCACACAGCGATCTCAGACAGCGTCGTTCTCCACCAGCTTGCCACAGATCACATACTTGTTCGAAAAGTGGTCGATCCAGCCTAGTATATGATCAGAATGTCTGGTGATGTGCCGTACACTCGCGCAACATACCTTTCATATTTTCGCTGTGAGAGATGCTTCAGTAAACGGAACAGATTCTAGATGGATATATGCACTTACGTCTCATCTGGACGGAGGTCCTCGAGCTTGTCCAAGGGTTGGTCGATCGGTGTCAACATTTCTGAAAAGGGAACGAGCTCTACAGGTTACGCAGCACGTTAACCACAAGAGAGCACATACCGACGTCGAATGACTGTTTGGCCATGCCTCGCGATGCATCTCGACCCGCAAAGTTGCCATACATACCCCCTTTGCACCATTAGCCAGTTCAGAGGTCGAGTGTTTGACAAACGAACGCTCACCAGGTCCGTAGAAGTTACGCCCCGCGGTGACATCAAACACAATACCATTTATCGCCAACAAAATCCTTCCACCATCCTTTCCGCTGAAAGGTTCGAGGGTCTTTGAAGTGTATGTTTGGAACAAGACGGTGGGTGCATGCGATTTGGGCATCCAAGTGTATCCGTGTTTGAATTCATGGGGGACTTGCTTCGAGTCTGGGGTGGGGGGAAAGACGATACGTTGGACAGAGTAGAGGATGTAGATGAGGAGAGCGGTGTTGATGGGAGTTCCAAAGTCTAGTGTCAGGGCCATGGCGAGTTCTGTCGTGGCCGCTTGGTGGATGTGGATGGCTTACAGTAGTGGCAATTGTGTAGAGTACCGTAGTTGTAGGCAGTACTGTACTTTGTCAGCGGCTAGCTTCTCCCTTTTGACAACCAATATAGAGCAACGTTTCCTCTCGACGAAGACCGGCATTACACAGTCTTTTACTTTGGACGACCAACCATAAGCTCAGTCTCTTCTTTGCATAACAGGCGTGGCTTCTTCAAGCTTCAAGTTTGAATTGAATGAAACGTTTCTAGCGTGCAACGTGCAGCTCACAAGACCGCTGATCTCACTCTGGTATTGCATTCCATGGACGAGATCACCCCGTGGAACGGAGTGTTGCTGATACCACACTTGCACATCCTTCGGACACGTCCAGTGTCCTCGCGCATTGATATTAAACTCTACCGTAGAAATCAAGTCCAGTATCAAGTCCAGTATCGCGGCTCCTCCATCTACCACCTGTTGACACACAAACATCAGACATACATCCATGTGCTACCCCACTCGGTTCCTGTTTGGAGCTGTTCGGCTTGTTGAATTCAAAAATATACTGTACAGACGATAAAGGGACACCAAAACCACCAAGATGACTATCACGACAACAAACGCAGAACCAACGACGCCGAGGATCCTATTTCAAGTTCTCGAACTTGAAGTCCTCTACATTGAACTTGAGCCCGTCTGTGATCAAGTAGCTACAATTTGGGCAAGGAGGCATGAAGTCCCCCAGCTCGAACTTCTCGGGCTCATACTTTGACTATTCGGGAGGCTCGTCGGGGATTATTGCCGGCCCTTTGAGAGCGAACCCTTTTACATTGCCAACTGGCGCGTTGCTGTAGAGGTGATAAGCAAACATCCCACTCAGAATATCTGACACTTACGTCTTGGCGAAAAGGAATGGAACAGTCTCAGCACAGTGGCCAAAAAACTGTGCGGTGTTGGTCGTCTTCACAGTCGTTTGTCCCCTTTTGGGATCACCTCTGAGGTCCTTAGCTGCTGTAACCGAGCCTCCTGTACGCACTTCTGTTTCGTCCTGAGTCTCTCGTGAACCTTTTTGTTTACGCAATCCAAATTTGACGAAAGACAAGTGTACGTAGTTCCGTCCTTCGTGAACCACGTCATTTGGCTCGTAGTGGCGTCATGTGGCATCTTCTTGACTGCAAGCCCCTGGAAGTCTGTAATCGGAAGTTCTTCAGTGAGACGGCGCCAGAATACGCAGTAGACGCAAATGAAGGGGAGGTAATAATTGTCCCTTCCAGCGTTTGATGGGGTTGTGCCGGTCACTGAGAAGATCCACCCCACGAGATCGAAAATTGTGTAGGCCTTGGTGGTGCTCGCAAGGAACACGAGATCCATTGGCGGGTTAAGGAAAACTCCTTCTTTCCCTCTACCAATCGGGGAATATTTCAGGGTCTGTGGTACCCCTAAGACTGGGCACATACTTGAGAGTCTCATTGATTGTATCGACCACACCAGACAAGCTGGCCCGGGCCCAGTTCCTTACGCCGTATTTGTCTTGTCCAGCTTTGGTTGTTAGTTCACTAAAGAAATCGAGGATCTGGAACACAGAACGTTTGTGGGACCAAATCGTCAAGTCATCAGACAGTGGTGATACACCTACATTTTTCCTCGTCCAGGATGAATGGAGAGGAACTTGTAATGTACTTAGTAATAACCGGTGACCCACTGGAACCTCCTGAAGTCCTACCATACTTAAGGGCGTAAAGTATAACTTGAAGTCCATCGCCTCCCACGTACCTCCGAGTCGATAGTTGACAATCATCGACGATACCAGCTTAACCATCGATAATAGTAAGTATTCATCATAGGATCAGAGTCAACGGTGATCACTGACATCACCGTCCTGCCACCAGAACAATTATGGCGACCGACCCAACGCAGGCTGAGGTGCGTCGTTGAACGAGAGCAGACTCCACTCTCGTCAGTCGTAAGATGATCGATTGATCCCTCGCTAGTTAAAGGCTACACCTGTCCCGATAGACTGGACCGACAAGATTGCAGAGAAGGAAAGGGTCCAACGTGTGCTAGCGAGCTCGGTTGACGGGGATCCCAATAGCCTCAACAACATGCTTGTTGAGAAGCAGTTCGGTGATGAATACGTGTTTTCCTATAAAGGGGATTTCTATTTTCTCAACTGGGCGAGCGGCGAGACGTTCCTTGTGTTGGATTACAAGGAAAAGGATAAAGATAAATTATGGGCTCAGATGAACAGCGATATCAAAAAGGTCAAAGTGAAGATGTTGTAAACTTCTTCCTACTAGCTATATTCTTCCCTCGCTATCATATCATTGCCCAGACACGTATATGGCCATGTCATGTAACTCGTAGTTGCAGATTCAAGCTGGTTTACTGACACGAAGGCTTCTTCCTCGTTGAAGCGCACTTTCATGATTAATTGCTCGACTGTTCACGGTGAAACTGATATACTTATCAGCAGTCAGAACCTCCTGTCAGATCCCACGGCCTCCATGGAGTCAAACACCAGCTCACATACATGGTCAAGGCTCATCAACCCGCTCATCGCAAGCACTTATCCACGTGAGGTGCCTTCGGTCGTACTGCAATACATACTTCAAATTGAAGTGGTACCGGTCCCGCTCCAGTGGCGATTGAATGTAACAATACATTCCGAGGACGCGCTGCGAAACCGATCGGAAGTCGAAATTGTCCTAGGGTTTGTGAAAGTGAGGCTTTGGGGTATTCGCCGTCTGAATATTATTATGTCGGCATGCGAGAGTGAGTAGGGTCTTCATTGCATCTGATCATTCAATTCGCTGCCTCTGTCAAATTGCGTCGGTCGTGACTCTGAAACAATAGGCGTTACATACTGCATGTTCATCTCTCCAGGAAAACGACAAACCCACCAAGTCATAGAGACTTCCAGAAATGATAACCGGCGTTAGTTCTGTCTCGATCTGGCACATGGGAGTCTTCAATAGAGAAAAGTCGAAAGTAGGAGTTAGAAAAGGGGACATAGATCTACTTATCGATGGACTCGGAGAACTCTCAAGGCTAGGCACCGACTTCATGTGCACACTTACATTGCGGTCCACTGAAAGAGCCCTATGTGACACCTAGAACATGGGTTCAGCTTGCAAAATCCAACTGCGAAAATCACCTAACTTACCGTATAAGTAATAGCATCTTTTGACTCCGAACTAAGAATCCTGACCTTCAGTCTGAAGGACAGGAGCACCGGCTAACGCATGGTTCATCAGACGCATGGCGAACCAGGAGGAATTCGCTTCGAAGAACGGAGTGCGTGTAGGGCGAAGAGAACATGACCGTTATAATGCAGAGAGCAGCAACATTGACTGCACTCGCGGCCGCTTAGGTAGACAGCAAGCAGTACTCGTAAATACACGACCACTGCGGATCACCTACCGCTCAACGCTCTGATGGGGTGTAGGAGTCGAGGGCAAGTGTACCGGTACCCAATTCGCGACCTTTTCTTTGTGTGCTGAAAAGCTTTGTGCACTTTCGCAACGCAAAGCGGGTAAGACCCACACACTGACAGTCAGAGAGTACTCATCAGGGAGTTTGCGGAGCCGTCATGTGAGCAATGCATGGCCAATGTAGAGAGTTTTGGGTGTAGGGTTTGAGTGAACACCTCGTCGAGTCGTTCTGCGTTCTGGATCTACGATCTCGAGGTTCATCGGTGGCATGATGTAGATAACTGACGCTCGTATTGGATTCTGAGAGAGAAATCACCAATGAAGTGGCGTAGTTCGGACTGGAAGCGCAATTACCACTGCAGGAGATGGGGTGGTTAACCGCACCGCACAATGACATACTTCTGAGATTCAAAAGGCTGGAATGTAACGATGTCTGGACTCTGGAGTGACCACTGGCCTGAGATCTGTAAAATTACGGACATTAGAAGGAGGGGAAGTCGTCGTATGTCACGGGGCCCGAATAGTGAAATGCGAATTTCATCAATCAATGAGACTCACAACATTCCCTTCCTTGCATTCACCCTCTCCTTCTTTACGCCAACCATCTCCACTTGCTAGTGGCGCTGCCTTGCCCGGAAACATCTAGAAACAGTCGTGCACCAGTCAACTCCGAGATTTCGATAGAGTAACAGTTGCGAGTGCAGGGTCAGAATTGCAAGCCTGTCTCAGCAGAAACCTGCGGAGCCGGGATAGCAGGCCCATGCCCACGCGTATTTGGGAATTATGAACTACTACTTGCCTACCGAACTCGAGGCGAGGTGATCAAACCTGAACCTGTGATGGGCATGCTTGGCGACTGCGAGCAAAGACGTCTGCGATCGACTGCACAAGGGGTCCGCATGTTCCTTCCTCGGGAGCCGGTAGCGGACGGTGAGGGTCTTACGAACGTGCTTGCCTTCATGCAGCTGGTTCTATGTATGCACAATCGTTGACTGGGTGAGTTCCAAGCCCGCTGGTAGAAATGTCCGAGTCGGATATACTTAGTGTCGGACGGGACAAACTGAAGGTCAGACACTGCCAGTGGCGATGACAGGCAAATGTCACGTCACACATTAGGCTTTCCGAGTCGGACTGTACATCGAGTTCTGAATCTCACTGACAACTTACCTCGATCAAGCTCAGTTTGTTGCCGTGGACGATGATTTTTCGTATCGGACTCGTTGAGCGTAAGTTGACGTATTTTGTGTCTTTTGATGAGGCGAACATGTAACATTCTAACCGTTTTAAAGAACCCGATATCAGAGGGGGACCCGGTCCGTTGAGCAGAAAATAGCTCTCGCTCGTAAACTTGTCACTTCGCCCAGACACACGGCCAACACCTCGTCTTCTCCCCGTTGTTTCACGGATCCTCATTGGCTGGCTGCTCGCGCCTGACCAATTGACGAAAATCCCTTTGTTTTCAAGATCCTGCCAGGATCCTCATGGAACTTCCATGCCTGTCCGATGATGTTTATCGTGTCATTTTCGGTAACTTTCCATGAGTCCCTGTACCCAAGTTCCCCTCCTGGGTACGCGTATGCGTTCCTTGAATGACTCATGTTGATATTGCTGGACATAAATCGGGTCATGAACCAACGCACGCCAACCGTCACTCTTATAAAGATGGATCAGTCAGATGCCTGGGTCACGGAGAAAAATTCTCCCCTCCCCTCGCAGGTGCACTCGTCTGACTGCAACGCTCACGATTGCAGCTTTCCAGCACGATGTTGCCGCCTGCACCCCTCTCTCCCACTCAAACACTGATCGACGAGCCACGAAAACAGCTTTCGCTAGTACGCAAGTTGGTGCTACTCTTAATATTTTGTCTCGCACAGTTCTTGGACTCTTTCAACAACTCGGCGCTTTTTTCTGCAATTCCTGCTCTCGAGAATTCCATTGGTATAACGCCAAGTCAGTCGGTTTGGATCATCAGTGCGTTTCAACTCACGTTTGCCTCTTTTCTCCTCATCGTATGTTTCATTGTCCTTCATTGTGTGGCGATATCTCATTCATACTCGCAGAGCGGTCGGATAAGCGATGTTTATAATCCAAGTGAGTAACACATGTTATTCTTGAGAGGTTTGACTCAGCATACATCAGAGAAAGCATTCATCGGAGGCGTGTCCGGCCTTGGAGTGCTTTCTGTTATTGCGGGTTTCGTGCAAAATAAGATTGCCATAATTATACTCAGAGCGTTAATTGGGATCGGTGAGAATGGTCCTTGGCAATAACGCTCGTGCTGACGAAGTGTAGCATCTGCTATGACAATCCCGTCTGCTCTCACACTTCTAGTAAATGTTTTCCCGGACCCCCTCGAACAAGCTCGGGCTATCGGTGTGTTTGGCGGTTGTGGCGCCGTTGCAAACGGTGAGTGTTTGTGTTACGTCTAGCGTGGCGAGTATTCTGTTTACAATGTGCAATGCACAGTCCTCGGGCTTCTCATTGGTGCAATTCTCGTCCAGTACGCCTCTTACCACTGGGTCTTTTGGTTTGTCGCGATCGTCGCGATCCCAGTTGCTCTGTGTTGCGTATTCATCATCCCCCCGGAAGTTGCAAAACCCAAAGACCAGGCAGACGATGGTATTGCAAAGTGGAAGAGTCTTGACCTGATCGGGGTGTCGATCTTGACTGGTGCGCCGCCGCCTCGTGCAATGCAATTCCATGCTAATATACCATTTTCAGCTGCGCTCATCCTCTTTATATTTGCAGTGACGTCTGGATCAGCGAATGGCTGGGCAACCGCCGGGGTTCTCACTCCATTGATGATTTCAATCCTGTTGATCGTTGGGTTCTTCTATTGGGAAACCCTTATCCCGGTCCACAACGCGGCGATGTATGGCGTTACGCTCCCTTTCTCGTGTCCGCGATCTCATTGTGTTCATTTTCTTAGACCTCCTCGCACGTGGTTTTACAACAACTTCTCCGTCCTCTTTGGTTCAGCACTGTTGCCTTACTTCTGGTGGAGCGCAGTCTTCACCGTTTTTACCACATTGTGGCAAGACGTTTTCCGTTGGACAGCCATCTCTACGGCTATCCATATGTAAGGGTACATTTCTGATAGCGACGATACGGATCCTAATATTATCTCAGGTTTCCTCTTGGTGTTCTGGCCTTTGCGATGAGCTTCACGGGAGCCCTTTCCAGGGCATTCAGCCCGAAGTGGATCCTTCTTACCGGTCTTTCTCTGATCGTCGTGTCTACCGTGTTGCTCGCCGTTGGTGGTGGGCGGCCGGAGGACTACTGGCCTTATGTCTTCCCTGCATTCTCCCTGGGCAGTGCCGGCGCAATGTTGATATATACTCACACCAAGTAAGCATGATGCGCGATGTCATTTGGCGGCTGAACCGATGACCATGACTTTGCAGCATCGCGATATTCCAAGCTGCACCAGCAAACATGGCAGGAACGGTAGGCGCAATCTTCAACGGAGCTCTTCAGTTCGGTTCCGCGATTGGTCTCGCTGCAACCAGCTCGATCGAAACATCAGTGGAGGCGACTCATGGGGGTTCAGACCAATACTACGGACGTGCCGCCTCTTTCTGGTTCATCTTGGGCATTGTCGTGCTCGAGCTCATCTCCGTGTCCGTGTTCTATCAACGTAAAACGGACCACGGACCACAACCAAAATTCGATGACCATGCATCGGAGCACGAAGAAAAATGTAACGAAGGCAGCAACGACCCGATGACGATAACGAAGAAGGAGGATATGACTAGCCCACCGGTTTGAGCAGATGCTAATTTTATTTGTTTTGGGTTTTGCGGCTTGGGGTTCATCATAGACGTGTTGTTCTAGGTTCCTCTGGGTTCTTTCTCTCACATTTCTCTCTCTCAGTTTCCTTTTTTTTTTCCCTTTTCGGTGGCTTGTACGCATTGTCATTTTTATACTGTCTTCACTTTTAGCACCATAGATTGGCATTCTAGACCTATATCATCACAATGAGACACGTTATGTAGATTTCACTGTGACACAATTATATTTCTGTCACCATTACACTGGAATGATGATATCACCGCGGTGACATCGGCCATGTAATAACTCTTCGTGATGAGAGTTTGTAGTATCAAGCACTCGATAGGTATGGCATTGTATTTCAGTATTGATCTTTGAGGATTCCCCCTCGCCTGTACTTCGACTGATTGCATTGCAGGACGAAAGTCTACAGCACAATTGATTAGATGTCCACTCATGGTCGATGTTCATGCGTTCACGCCTGAAAACAGCAGATAATCCAACAATGTGGTGACATCATTGATCGGTCAGTCTCTTAGTCCATTTCCCGACTACAAAGAAGGAAAAAAATATCCAACGACTGAAGATCGTCCATCCAGAGATAAGTATGTGGTATAAGGTATATCGACATGTTGAAACCGTATTATGGGTATGTATGGTATGGGGTGAAATCACATAGACCATCCTTTCAATGACACAATCAAAAAGACATTAAAACTCGCCTTGACGTCGAGCATTGGTGTAGGACAGCAAAGAAGAGAATGAAGATCGACAGGGTGAATGCGGGGAAGACAAGAGAGCATCGGAAAGTAGAATTTCTTGACTTGACTTGACTTGACTTGCAGAAACTGGGGCAGCTTGAAAATGACTGAGGCGAGATACCCTCGCAGGTATCTTCAAACAAGCACGAGCCACGCTCATTGACCAGCTGAATCCGAAAGAGGTTAGTTAGGCTTGTTCACGGTCCAGAGTCGCGTCATTACCATTGCCGGCGTCGTCATTGTCGAACCACCATTCACCGTAGAGAACGCCGTCAGATTCTGAAGCAAAAGCGTCGAACAATCCACGGGAGAAATCGAGACCACCCCAGGGGCACCCAATGCACTGTCAGGCAAGGACACGTCAGCGGAATGGTATCACGGACTGGAGCTCATAACCGTGAAAGTACCTTGTCAGTGATCATGGCTTGAATAATCTGACCATCATACAGGATGGAGATCGTCTTGAAGCAATGCTCGCCAGGATATCCCGGGCCGAATTGCTCAATGTTGAGGGCTACAATCTATCATCATCCAGTGTCAATGTAACGAAGTTCGAAAGAAGCCGATACACACATGGTCACCGCGTGCATTCCAAATTCCACAAGCACCTCTGAAGAGCGTACATTGAGAATCAAACCACGAGAGAAATAATTGGTTCGAGTACTCACAGACCGACGTCATAGAACGTGAAACGCGAGTTCGTGAAAGACCGTTTGTGCATGTCAACATCACCACGCGCACGGCGGGCCACTTCATTATGATGCCCGCGCACTGTAACTGGTGTAGCGCTAGCAAAAGGGAGGGCGAGAGAGAGGAACCCGAAGAGAGTGGATGCTTTCATCGAGGAAATTTTAACAAACGCGGGTAGCAAAGAGTAGAGAGGGAGCAAAGAGAGAAAGAGAGTGTGATTCACAAAAAGAGCGACTGTGAACAGAAGACCAAGCTTCTAATCTTTAGAGGTATAACCGTTGGAACACGAAGGCTAGAGAATGAAGAAGAAAATCTTCAAGATGTGACTTTTGATTGCTGGCCCATGTTTGTTCGTCGGCTACTGTGACGAGAGAGTCTAGAAAGTGAACGCGCTCCACTCATTGTCGATTGGTTCGCGACTCAGTAAAATGGAGCGCGTCCAGGCTCCAGGGGCGTCACCGAATAAGCGACTGGCACGCACCGTGTTAGCGCCCTTTGGAAGAGTTGGTTCACGGCTTTACACCGAACGCAATCCCAGGCATTCTGTGTGGAGCCGGGCCCAGGACCCTCAGGAAAAGCTGGAGTTCGCGAACTTTGGGAGCAGGCCACGGTTGCGAAGATGAGTCAATTTTAGCTTGATTTCACCCTGCTAGTCTCCCCCTGCCAACAGACCCAACTTGAAGAGTCAGGATGAAGACAGTCGTTCACTCTCCTGCAGGCAGGGGGAGTCAGGTATTGGGCAAAAGGAAGGTTTCATCCGGCCAACACACCATCAACACGCTCGATGGAAAAGGCAGCCTCTCACTAGCAGTCATGACAGCGTCCGTCAAAAGTATTTGTAGTAAGGTGACATTAGTCTCCCGGGACCCGTAGGCAGCCCTCTCCTCACTCTTGTGACATGACTCAACAGGACTCCACCGGCGGGGTCTCAGAAAATTGCATCGACAATCTTGCAGGAATATGAGTCGACTGGGGCAGGCCAGTGGGGCCCATCATCGTACTACATAGACTCATCCGAGTCGGAACGCCATCCATTCGACGAGAAAACCTTTCCTGATCAATTACGCCACCGTGATTAGTCACTGGTACTCATCACACGCGCCGCCTAACGTGGCGAGTCGTATCATGATGATCAGAACGAATGTCTTCTAGCCTCTGATCAAGTTTGGGGTCTGATTTTGGGACACGGGTCTGGCCTTCTAACCTCCTCTGATGGACCTTTTACATATACGACAGATTTACGGAAGCGAGTACTACACAACTCGCGCTGGCTCAAACTATCTAGGCGAGCAATATGAGCGAAGCCGACTCAGTCACGAAGCAGAGCTACTCAGCCAACACGTCAGCGCTCACTGCATTCGAGACTGCTGATTTCCACCACTGGACCCCATCTTCAACTCGGCACTGAATACCCAGGTATGGATCCGTGGCGTTTTCTAGACCACACCGGTATAGCCCCCTCGATACGTGAGGCTAACTCTCAGCCATGGTGTCCCTAACCCTAGTCGTCTGGTTTTCCAAATGAACTCAGGAACATTGAACAGGCGGTATTGTGACTGCCCCCGCACGTCAGAGATCACAGTGGGAAGCAACATGCCAACTATGACTTGCAGCCATGTGAAATTGACACAACGTTCATTCAGGTATACGAACATATGTTCGACCTCTCAATCTTCGGACCAATGAAGGTGGGCACAGGTTCCATAAAAGTGCGATGGCGGGCCGTGGTCAAAGTTTCGCCAAATGGTACAATCAATATGAGTGAGATGCAATACGATATCGATAGCAGCGAATAGCTTTCACTGGGCTCAGGTTAATGTGCCTGTTGGGACTTCTAATGCGGGTTCTTGGCCTTCTATCACTTCTCTATCTCCATAGAATGTAACAGGGCCGTGAGTAAAATCGCGATATACGGCGTTTGAGAAACAAAGTTGAACTCATCGATATGAACGCGGGACATCGATGAGTTACGACAAGCAGTCTGGTGACACACTATCGTGATCGGTGATTGGTGGGCAGCCTGAGGTTGGGCTGCGTCGGCTGTACATTGAAACATTGAAATCCAAGGGGTTCTTATGAGCGTCACGGACTGTAAGTGTTCTGAGGGTTTTGGTGCGATTGGTGGTCACTCTTGGCACCCGTCGTTCATCCAACGTTCGTCAGCGCGCACAGATAGCGCTGGCGGCTAGTTGTCCAAGATGCCCTCCTAAACGTCTGGAACGGGAGGCAAATCCGGGATGTCCCTAATACGACGCACCGGAGAAAAGCGATCGCGATGCCCGTGGTATAATTATATTTGTTCAGTCGATCAAACACGAGGCAGTACTTTCATCTCGACTACGAACAAGCTTTCGGATGCTGAAGCGCTGATGGGTAGAGGGATGATCATACTTACCTTGTCTGGGAATTCAAACCTACACTAAGAGCATTCTGTTCGGGCCAACTCGAGGTGGGCGCTAGACATCGAACGCTGTTGGTGCTCCCGGGTGCACCCACATGTGATGAAGGTTGGCACTGACATATTGAACTTGATCTAACTACGGAGAGTGGACCGGGGATAAAAATTGCTGACAGACCCTCGGACGAAACGAGAGCGGCGAGTGTGGGAATGGAAAAGAAATTGATGAATTTGTTTGTATTTATTCTATTTACGTTTTATCGCCCTGGGAATAAATGTGATTGGATCTGAGATCGGCAGTATGATATCTCTTCGCTGTCAAATACATATCCCACTCAACTCCCCGGCTCACTCTCTTTCGAGGTTTCCTCTGAACGAGATCAGCTGGGCCGTACCTTCACATTCTTTATATATTCATTGTCGTTCTTTTTGCCCCATTCTGTCAATATGACCCTCACTTTTGCAGACAGACTCAATGCCCAGGTCAGTCCTCCGACTTATCTCTCCACTCACTTCTTACCCTTCCCCAGGTTGCCGACTCACCTATTGGGAGATGGTTTCGCCTCGAGGGGTCTGGCCATCCCCGCGAACGGGAAGGCTCCAGGTTCATGGTGTGTGGCGTATTCATTCCTTGTCACCGCGCTCACTGACCGCGACCTGCAGACGGATATCCGTGCGGGCGTGACAACTTGGGTATGGACAACTTATTCACTCAACCATGGCCTGTCTTGACTTTTCTCGTTGCATCTCCACAAAGGCTGCGATGGCATACATTGTGAGTACATCGGTATCCTCCAACAACGCCTTCCCTTAGCACGTCTTTCCAGATATCCGTCAATGCTTCGATTGTAGGAGACTCAGGCGGAACTTGCGTTTGCAATGGCCCCAACAACTGTGCTACAGATCAGACTTATCTCTCCTGTGTCCAGGGGATTAAACAGGACCTCATCACCAGTACCGCTGCCATATCCGCCCTCTCCTCAGTCCTTATGGGTGCTCTGGCTAACCTTCCTGTGGGTATGGCTCCTGGTATGGGACTAAACGCCTATGTATGTCTCCCCTGATTTTTTTTCCCGCGTTGTTCTCTGACCGGGAGCTGATCGGTCAACCAGTTCACATACTCTGTCGTCGGCTACCATGGTAGTGGCATGATATCATATCGAGAAGCCCTAGCCGCCGTCTTCCTGGAAGGGTGCGTGTAAAATATTGCTGCTTACTTTTTCCCCAATGTTGATGACCGGTACTTCTCCAGCTGGGTGTTTTTCGTCTTGTCCTTACTTGGTTTGCGTCAGTGGCTTGCGCGCATCATGCCACAGTCGCTCGTCCTCGCTGTCGGTGCTGGAATTGGCCTTTATATCGCGTGAGTCTAGAAATTCTTTTTTGGTGCCAAAAGCAGACCCTTGACTGATGCATCATTTTTTTTTTCAGATTTATTGGGCTAAGTAAGGCTGATTTTTCTCGCGTTTCCAAAAATGGTATTGACCCTTGCGTCCA
The DNA here is from genome assembly GCA_038089555.1 of Chalciporus chontae. NCBI lineage: Eukaryota > Fungi > Basidiomycota > Agaricomycetes > Boletales > Boletaceae > Chalciporus > Chalciporus chontae. The sequence goes on along the minus strand of JBBPLD010000049.1, from coordinate 22,830 downwards.
GCTTCGGGCGGTTTGAACGTCATTGGTGGAGATACAATCAACTTGGTGGGCCTGGGAGGATGTAACCCGAGTGGTATGTTACGTACCCTGTGGTCTTTTTCTTTTGGTCTTATTGACTGTACTGGAATTTAGATTGGATCAGTGCAGACCTTCCATACTACTGTGGATCGCAGGTATTACGAAGCCCGACCGTGTGGCTAGGTATATTCACGGGCGGGTATGCACCTTCCCTATCCGACTTGCGGGAGCTTTTACTCACATGGATACTTATCGCAGGATTTTGACCGTCCTTCTGATGATGTACCGCATCAAAGGTTCAATCCTCATTGGTATCTTTATTACATCCATCATATCGTGGCCACGCGGGACTGCTTTGACATACTTCCCTTACACGGATTCTGGCAACCAACTCTTCGATTTCTTCAAACAGGTTGTCACCTTCCATCCGCTCCAGTACATAGGTAATGCTCTAGATGTAAGTCTGCTCCTGTACCTCAAGTCGTTTCTGATAGGCAACATTAGTATAACTACGGTAAAGGCAAGGTTTGGTATGCCCTCATCACCTTCTTGTATGTCGACATACTGGGTAAGAAAGATCCTTGATAACTTTCGCCGGACGTAAACTAATATTGCCTTGCAGATACCACTGGTACTCTGTATTCAATGGCAAAATTCGCTGGTCTGCGTGATCCGGTTACCCTCGACTTTGAAAACTCCACTGTCGCTTACTGCGTTGATGCGTTCTCAATATCCATGGGCGCTCTCGTCGGTACCAGTCCGGTAACAGCGTTCATCGAGTCTGCTACGGGTATTGCAGGTAATTATAATCATTCTTTTTACTCGCTGGACTTTCTCAAAGGCTCTCGCAGAGGGTGGAAAGACGGGCATCACTGCGATCGTAACAGGACTCCTTTTCTTCGTATCCATCTTCTTTGCACCCATCTTCG